>SKCR01025260.1:0-132816 GCA_019454045.1 Zanthoxylum bungeanum
CGTCAAAAACGCCCTTTCAAGTTTCCAATCTCCAAAATTAAAATATCAAGTCCAATAATTGCCCTTATTTGACCCATATTTCGTCCTAAATGATTTCATTGAGATCCGATATTATTTTATCTGTAAAATAAACTAAAACACATCAAAACGTTCATCAAACCCGAGAAACTAAACAAAATATTAAGTTAAAGGGGCGGTAAATATTGATATATTTTCCGCTCATCAAGGTACTGGTTAGGAAATCCGCTCGGATGGTATTCATCTCATACGTATTCTAAAATATGCAATGAATTACGAACGAGCATTGTATGCATAAACCAGTACCTACATTAGTTCATGATTTACGGATTTTCAGTTCATGATTTGTAGTTACATGCCACGGTTTACAGTCTATGTTTTGTGATTTACAGTAAGTTTATAGTCTTTAGTTTGTGTTACAGTTTTCACGGCATGTTTACAGTTTACATCAGGTTCACACTTTCAATTCATATTTACAATTTTAGTTCATGTTTATGTTTTCAGTTTATGATCCGATTTTCAATATTTAGTCATCAGTTTTCAGTTCATGTTTCAATTTTCAATCATGTTTACAGTCTACGTCCTATAGTTTTCAGTCATGATTTATAATCCAGTACCTATATTAGTTCATGATATGTTTTGTGATTTACAGTAAGTTTATGGTCTTTAGTTTGTGTTACAGTTTTCACGCCATGTTCACAGTTTACTTCAGGTTTATACTTTTAATTCATGTTTACGTTTTCAGTTCATGATCCTATTTTCAGTTTTCAATCCTCAGTTTTCATTTCATGTTACAGTTTTCAGTCATATTTCCAGTTTACGTCCTACAGTTTTCATTCATGTTTCTAGTTTACGTTATATAGTCGTCTATCATGATTATAGTTTCCATTTCAAGTCACAGTTTCAAGACATGCTTTTAATGTCAAATCATATTTTCAATTTTCAGTTTAGGGTTACAGTTCATTTTTACAGCTCAAGTTTCTCAATTTGCAGCTTATATTTATAATATATGATTTACAATAGTTAGCCCATGATTTATGTGTTATCAACTTTCATTTTATACGTTTTCAGTTTCACTTCATATATTACAATTTAGTATTTCAGCTTTCAGTTTGTGATTTGTATGTCGTCAGTTCACGATTTACAGCTTCTAGTTCATGAGTTACAGTTCAAGCGTCATGTTTTATAGTTTATAGCCATGTTCACAGTTTACGTTTTACAGTTTACAGTTTATATTACACATGTCAAGTTTACAGTTTATGTTTTCACCTGTCACGATTTTACAGCTTATGTGCCGGTTCATGATTCACATTTTACATGTCATGATTTACAGTCACGTGTCATGATTTACCATTTTCGGTCATGTGTCTCATGTGACATATTTACAGCTTATGTTTTCGCGTAACGTATCTTTAGATTCATGGTTTGTATGATTTCAGTTCATTTTACAACTACAATTACGTTTTTAGTTTACAGTCGATAGTTTACAGTTTATACTTCATGTATAATTTTCAGACTATGTTTACATCATACAAACATGTTTACAGTTTATAGTCATGGTTTACAGGTCATGTTACATGGTTTTCGATTTATGTTCCTCGATTTTTAGTTTTTGAATTATAGTTCACGTGTCATGATTTACAAGTCACATGGTATAACCTACATATCATGATTTACAAGTCATAATGTCATGATTTACAAGTCATGTGGTATAACCTACATATCATGTTTACAATTTACATGTCATGATTCACGATCCACATTTCATATTTCCAAATCATGCTTCTTGGTTACAGTTCATGTTTACAATCCACACTTTAATTATATCCTCAACGTGTCATGTTTACAGCGTAAGTTTTCACGTATCATGTTTATAGTTTATATTTTATAATTTACAGCTCATGTCTCACGGCCTGCATTTATAGTATAATAGTTATAGAGAAGTTTCGAGATGTACAATTTATGATTTAAATTTTATAAGCTCACGAGTTAGGTTTCAAGATTTATGAAGCAAATTCATATGTACATGTTACGTTAATTTATGCTTAAATTTTCAGTATTCACTCACTAGGTAGTTCATATGACTTATTCTTCCACTTTCACCTTTGTGTTGTAGGACTACATGCATGTAGATGACAAGCTTTGAAGAAGATGGATACCAGCTGCAATCATTAAAAACACAACATCAAAGGTCCACATATTTATAAATTTGTGAAGTTAAGCCATGAGGCTGAATGATATTTTCACGTATATATCACGTTGTATTAAGTAGACTTCACATAATCCATGTGTATTCTTATGTCAGACATGCATGTATTCAAAATCAAACAATTCATTCATAGGTCATAGCACATCATGCATGTTCATGTGAGAGGCTTACGGAGATGGTAATATTATCTCCTACCGGTCATATCCTGAATTTATTGGGATATGACAGACCTCAAGATAGATATCAGTTAAATATGATGATTTTCTTTCTCAGTTTATGATTTGATGTTATCCTCATCCCTGACTAAATATTGGACTTATTTGGAGATCTAATTATTTTTCCTTTTCTTTTAATGCTTTAACTCTCAAAATTTGTCTTTGGATTATTTTCTCTAAGATAAATTCCCCCTTTATATAAAAAAATATATATATATGTTATGATCTCGTACATTAGTTTATTTATTTTCTATATTAGACTTATTTACATAGATTAGTAATTATATTTGAATAAATAGATGAAATATTTCTTTAACTAATATATTGATTTGTTATCCTCGGTTGATAGCATCATCACTTATATGTATGGCAAAGGAAATGGTTTCCTAGTGCTATTTTGGCTTTAAAACGTGTCCAAAATATTCTACTTACGCACGGGCATTCGAACGCACTTCAAACGCAAAGTTTCTGCCTCTAGACGTTCGAATGCAAATACAAACGCATGACGCGAACTCGTTTTCAAGTGTAACTTAAAACGCTTTTAAATTTCTCGTCCCTTGGCCAAATCATGCGTTCTTTATATGTACGTGATCGTCTTCGAGTCTACTTTCCAATGCAACTGACGTCATGTCAATTGGAGTTCTAAATCTTCTGAAATATTTAAAAGAGTGAACATCACTCTGATATCTCCATAAAATATTGTCCAAATACTTATCTAATTGCTCTGAGATCTTCAAGACTCATTACAACTCAATTAAACATATTTTATTACAGAAATTACCAACAAAAATGGAACTAACAGGTTGACTTACGTCAACCTTTCCTCACAGAAAATACATTATTAAAGAAATTCACGAGAAGACGATTGACTAGAAAACGATCGTTGAAATCCAACCTTGTGGATGCGTTTTAGAAGAGGACATGGGTAAATTAGTATTTTTATTGTGAACGAGAGTGAATAAAGAGAGAGAGTGTGTTTGTGTGTGTAATAAGAGAACGTGGGCTTGTGTGGTGAGACTGACACAGAGAGGGCCGGTTCGTTGGCTGATACTTAAGCAAATTTGTATGAACCCACTTGAACTCTAACCCTAGTTTGGGGACACACTAGAGAAGGACAGTATGGCGTATCTCTTATTACTCGGATTCCTTTCCCTCTCTCTCTCAATAACCCTCTATTTAATAGCCCACTTCTTTCTCCCATGCACTCACTTCACTTTCACTTTCACTTTCACTTCATATCATCGCCTGTGTCTTCTTCTTCATTGATCCCTTCATCTCTCTCTCTCTCTCTATCTATCTATCTTTCCATATATAACACACACACCCCAGTACCAAAACCTATCTCTTTTAATTTACTACTTACATATAGTGCTTCGTTTCTGACACCTTTATCGATTAGTGTAATATATATTAACTGACAATGTCCAACAGAAGATCGCGGTCAGCTGTTTCGAGGATCAGTGACGATCAGATCAGCGAACTTGTTTCCAAGTTGCAACAACTTATTCCTGAAGTTCGCGGCAGGCGTTCTAACAACAAGGTTGGTATCACATATAGTATTTTTTGGGAGGGATAAGAGTGACAATATCTAACTAATGATGCGGTTTATTTTGAAATTGATGCATATCAATATTTTGCCCGGTCATATAACGTTGAGAGATAGTGTGAACGCATTCGTAAATGAGATCAACTCTAATACTATGTTAAAATTTATAAACCTAAATCAACTCAAAAACTAATTTTTGAATTGAGTTAAACCCATAAATTTCAACAACCATTTATCATTTGCTACTTAATTTTGCGTGGCTTTAGTTTGGTTTTTGTAGATAAGGTACATAATCTCACAGCTAGCCTCATTTATTTCACAAGTGGCGCAACAAGTTGATGAGGTGTGGGACTAAATATGTCCCCCTCTATATTAGCATTTTCATTAATCAACCTAGCTGGCTAGGATGTTTCTATAGCATATTTTAATTAATTAGGTTTTTAACTTAGTTATTAAATGTTGGCTGTGATACAGGTATCGGCTTCTAAGATCTTGCAAGAAACTTGTGATTATATTAGAAGCTTACACAGAGAAGTTGATGATCTAAGCGACAGGCTATCTGAGCTTTTGGCTTCAACAGACAACAACAGTGCTGAAGCAGCAGTTATTAGGAGTTTACTTATGTAATTAATTAGAGCTTTTTTTTAATTAATTTTCTCTTTTTGTTTCTTTATTCTAATTAATTATATCTTCTTCTATATGTGTCTAGGGTTTGGCTTCCCTTTTCCAAGTTGTAGTAATTATTAAACTTATGATCACATAATAAAAGTTTAAAAGCTTCGGGATGTTTAAAGCTAATCTGCTTCAGGATGCATGCAGCCCCTGAAATATTTTTATTATGCAAAGATATTAATGCTAGCTAATTAAGCGTGTTTAAAAATTCCTCTTTATTTACTTATTTTGCCTGAAAAATGAATGCTGAGTTTCATTTTGAAGACCTTTTTTTTTCGATGTTGAGGAAATTACATTACATATATTATATAAGATATTTCTTTCTTTGACATTGCATTAAATAAAATATTCATTCTCTATTATATTTCCTTATTATATGAATATTTTTTATATTCATTATTATTATACATAATTATATGGTTCCTTTCCTATTTTGGTTTTCTATATAACCTATATAAAAACATATACCCTTGTAAATATAATATATAGTGAATTCAAAATTTTCTTTTAACATGATATCAGACATCCGATTAAAATTTTTATAATTTCGCTTTATATGATTTTCATCGGCACGTGAGGATCACGGCTATCATCGATATATGTGAACCTCAAATGCCACCTTCACCTTCTTCATTGCGCCGCCTTTACTACGCCACATTTATTGCGCCGCCTAGCCACATCCACAAACCAACGCCACTGTTTTCAATTTTCACACCGGCAAGTAATTTTCCCAACTCCTCACCGCCAATTTCATGTGCCTTGGGATGATTATCTTCTTCTTATTGTCACGTGCCATGTTCCCAGCCAACTCCAACGGTACCAAATGAATCTTCATTGATGCACAAGCTCATCATCTACGCTGTCGTTTCAATTTGCTAGCTTTGTCTTTCCGCTGATACTGCTATTTCAATTGTAGTGGCTATGTAAAGTGCTTTGAATTAGAGATGTTGGATTCTTCACGTAAACAACCTTTCTTTTGTCTTAAATGGTCATGGCTTAATAATCAAAACCCACAAACTTCTAATGTTTGTACTTTTGAAGGTCCTTGGTTATTCAAATCATTGCAAAGTCTTGGATCTATTGCCTTCAATTCATTCAATTCCTTTTCAAACTTCCAATTAATCTGATTTGGCTTCCTTTCGGGCTTCGGCTCCCTCTCGTGATTCGTAGGTTAAAACTCATCAATTATCTCAAAGTTTCAAGCCTCCAAGATTCAAGATTTCCAGTTCCAAAACTTCGATCTTCGATTTCAATATGTAAACTCAAGATTGTTCATTAGTCACCAACTTGAGTTTGAAAGGGGTGTTAAGAAAATTACATTACATTATACAAGATTATTTTTTTTAATAAGGACTTGTGATTTCAATATATAAACTCAAACTTATTCCTTCGTCACCAACTTGAGTTTGAATGGGTGTTAAGGAAATTGTTATCTAATATGTGTTATCAAATGAAATTAACATGAAACAAACAATCAATAGTGAGTCCAAATCTTTTGTCTCATCAATTGTGCTTCACTTCGTGCTCCACCAATCAAATTTGGACAACTAATATATCTCATTAAATGAGAGAACTCTGACTTTAACACTCCACCAATCAAATTATTCTCTCATTTAATGAGAGATATTAGTTGTCCAAATTTGATTGGTGGAGCACGGAGGAGAGCACAATTGATGGGACAGAAGATTTGGACTCATCAATAGTACACTAACATGTCAAATTAAACATAAACCATAAAATTTAGTAAAACCTGGAAAATGTAGAAGATGATAAAACTTAAAGTCCAAGTCGAGTTGCATCTATCCTTAAGAACTTATTAGTCATGCATCGGTGCTCTACGGATGATTTTGTGGCTGACGTTCTCCCGGGATTACTTGGATGCTTCTTATAGAAGGGACACTCCTTTCACAAGATCTTGAACAATGACAAATGGGGGAAACTCTATTTTTCTTAAAAGACTCTCTAAGACAATGTATGAAACTTGTAATTTTCTGGATTCTTTAAGAAAGAACATAAGGCTTCTTTATATAGGCATGAAATGATGCCTTTGAGGGCACCCTTTGGTTTGGGGTGTAACTCTCCTAAGGGTTATATGCATTCATAATACCTTTTGGAGCCTAGAGGTGTGTTCTTCCAATTTTAGAGGACATGTCCCTGCATGTTAGTGTCTTTCTCATAGGGCACTACTCAATGGACATGACCCTCATTCATCCATACTATATATTTAGAGAATTTACAACAAAAATTACATTACATTATACAAAATATTTAGTCTTTGATAAGGACATTACATTAAATATGATATTCCTTAACTATTATATGAAGATTTCCTATATTCATTATTATCTTACATAATTATAGGATTCTTTTCCTATTTTAATTTTTTTTATGTAACCTAGCTGTATAAAAAATCCCGTAAATATAATATAGTGTTTAGAAAACTTTCTTTCAGAATTAAAATTTTCATTGTTGGAGAATGCAAATAGCATTATTGTATGGAGAAAGAGACTTTTACATGTTGTGATGATTATGAGGCCCTCTTCGTAGAAAGAATGATTACACGATACAGTTGCATAGTAAATAATTTCACTCTGTACTTTTGTTGAAAAACCTAATTGAGTTTTCAATATTTTTTGTTCCATCTCACAAAATTTTGTTATTAACCTCTAATTTAGGGGTGAGATGATTTCGGTTCCGATTCCGAGTGGACCCGGAACCTATTCGGAAAAAGTCGATTCCTAATATTTTAAAATCGAAACTTATCCAATTAAATATGATATCCTATTTATCGATTCCAATCTGGTTCTAGGTTGCCCTATTTCCAATTTGTTCAATATATTCTTTGTTTCATTGTAAAAAAAAAATACAATAATTGATATTTTATATTACTTCTCAAATTTGTAGCAATAATATATTTACTTCGATATTTGTTTTTGTACAATACTTGAATGATCAATACATAAAATAAAATATTTCAACAACATATTGATTTTGTAGTGATTCCTGAATAAAGTAAGAGGTCACATGTTCAAATCTTAGAGGATACGTTTAATTTGGAAAGTTGGGTTAGGTGAAGATGCATTATTTAAGGAATAGACTTTGCCTTCCTTCAATATTTGTAGTACTGAAAATGAATCGAACCAAAAAAATCGATTTCTTAATTTTGAAATCGAAACCAACCCTAAAGAAATCGGACCGATTTTTCGATTTTGAAATCGAAACCGGCGTACACCTCTACTCTAATTTACAATAATAAATCGGGGATTAAGAACGAAAATTTGGAATGATAGTAGTAAGAAATTAACCTAGAAACTTGAGGTTTGTCAACAGAAATATAGAAAGTTAAGGGAGTGATTGTAGTTATAAATTTTTATGAATGTGTATTTGTGTGTATATGTTTTGGGTTTCAATGTCCCCAGGACGTTGCTTGGTTGTATAGGGTTCAGGATCTCACCCTGATGTTCTGGGTTCGAATTCAGCGAGTGCGTTTCTTGTAAGAGCCTGAGACAATCGGGAGTTTTACCTGCTCCACTTAAACCCGTAAAAAATGATTTGACGACGGGATTTCTAACGATTCCAAAAAAAAAATTGAAGTTAAATAGACAATCGATCAAGAGTCTAGGGTTTTAGTCTTTTTTTTTTATTTTTAAGTTTCGATTTTGATATTTCTAGAAGAGATCTAAACCTCAACTATCAATATCAAATGTCACTCTACTTATATATTTTCTTGCTAACTAAAAAATTTAATTCTTGGTCAAATTATTTCCTCAAATTATTCCAATGAATACATGATTTACTAAATTTATTCATGTGTGTTGTGCACAACCATATATCAAATAATAAACAATTTTATCATTGTGAAACTCGTGAGTTTAAAGAATAAAAAGGGTCCTGATGATATTGTTGGAATAATTTGTCAAATTACATGAGTGAAGTGAGAGTTGAGTCGCATGATTTGATCATATAGGACTCGAGATCTCACTTTGAGGTTATGGGTTCGAATTCAGAGATTGCGTTTTTTGTAAGAATCTGAGATAACCATGAATTTTACCTACTCTATTTAAGCCCGTAAGTGATAATTTAGCGGCGGAATTTTAAACTATTCCAAAAAAAAAAAAAAAATGAGAGTACAGGGCAGTAGAATTTGGAATAACATGTATGTCCCTACAAGTCACAATGTATTGCAATGGTATTACTGTGAGATCTTTTTTGTAATGTCATTCACACTTGTAGCAGTCCCTGCAGTGACATTCCCACCAGTCGTAGTAGTTGTCCCCAATCCAGCTGTCTCTGACCCGAGGTAAGATTCCATATCAGCACCAGGCTCTACTCTAGAAAAGTTCCAATCCAATGTGAAAAGGGAAAAGATCAAGAGCTAGTGCTTTCATCCCCTATCCAATTTTTGGGCCAATTCCCCCTTCGTACTACCAAAAAATGAGATTCTTGCCGAATCCGAGTTTGCTGCTCCAACCATTACAAAACTAATACCTATTCCGTTTAGTACTTCAGGTGCTTCTGTTGCGTATAATGTAAATCCCGTAGCGGATCAATTCCAACGAGCCTTTCATCATAGAGGGATCAGCATGTAAACTTGAAGGGCTAGGGCTTTAGCTCCAGAATTCTTTAGAATGAGAGTTAGGGTCGATCGGGGGAGCCTTACCTCTTAGATGACCCAAGCTATTCACAAACATTGTAGTGTGATAACTCCACTAATTAAAATATATTATCTTACTACATGAAGTCAACAAGAATCTGCCTCTAAAGATTGCTTATCAGAATTTATCTTTGTCAGTTTCTCAAAATTTAAAATTAAATAAAGACCCTCAGGCTGATTATGTAATCGATGAAAAAAATCGCCATCAAATCTTATGAAATATTTCGAGATAAAAAAATCATTTTAAATTCTGAATGATTATTGAATCCTAATAAGAATTCGAGATTTTATACGCAATGAGTTGGGATACATATAAATTTAGGACAAAAAATGGTATTTGCGTCATAGTTGGCCTCACTAATGCGTATGCTAAGGAAGCCACGATACTTTACTTTTGGGCTCTTTAAACTCGAGGCCTCATGGGCTTTTCAACAAACTTCGCAGAAGTGGCTCCTAATACACCTCATGTGCTTTCTAAGCACACTCACTATTTATTATGTATTAAACACTGTTAAGCCTTAAATTATAAAATTAAATTAATAAATCTATTAAATAAAAAAATAAATTACAATAATAATACATACAATAATTTTATTAAAACTCTATTATAATAATAAAAAAACATATTATATTATCCTATTAAAATAAAAAAAATATTATTAAATTATGAAATTAAATTAATAAATCAAAAAATAAGAATCTTATTATAACAAGAAAATATATTATACTATTCTATTAAAAACATAATATTAAATTATAAAATTAAATTAATAAATATATTAAATAAAAAATATATTACAATAAAATGTATATTATAAATTTATAAGAACTATATTATAATAAGAAAACATATTATAATATCTTATAAAAATAAGAAATACTATTAAATTATAAAGTTAAATTAATAAATCTAAAAATAAGAACCTTATTATAATAAGAAAATATATTATACTATTCGTTAACTTCTTAAATAATATCACTGATAATCCAGATATATAAATATAAATGTGGTATATAATATATACAATTATTATTTTTAATTAAATTACAAAATTAAAATATCCCGAAAATTATTTTTTATTATTAAATTATTAAAATAAGAAATCTATTATAATATAAAAAATATAATCTCATAATTGTACGGGCCAAATTTGGACCCAAGGGTAAAATCGTCTTTTCGTTTTAAACCCAACAGTATGCAAGGCCTAACAGTATGCAAGACCCAAAATTATTGGACTCTAATTAGACCAATAGCTTCAAGACAATTCTATCTCATTATATACCAACTGCTTCCCTCTTTTTCTAAGCACAAACACATGCAAATATTCTTCCAGCGCCGAAAGTTGAATCCAAGGCACGTTGTGGGCTCCTTTGCCAGAAATGTCAGCACGTTGTAGGCCCGTTGCCAGCTTTTATCACAGCTACAAAGTAATCTCTTTTCAGATCTATAAAAGGGGAGATAACTCAGGGTTCAGAGGAGGCTTCTCTATGGCTTACAAGCTTATGTTCTCTAACATAAGTTCTCAGAGAATTCCCTTCTTCAAAACACATATCACCGCCCTCACGGCCATTACAAGAAAGTTAATGTAATAACAAGCCTTGCTTTCACATTTTACACATTTACTGCTCATTTCATACTACTGACTTGGGCGTCGGAGTGCCCCCGGTACCCACCACACCGGTGGGCAGTCTGCTCCCGCTCACTCTACCTTTGTCTTGCAGGATCGCTAATGCCCCCAACCTACAAATTCTGATTGTGGACCTCGGCCGAAATCCAGCATCCACAATTTGGCGCCCACCGTGGGGCCTTAGCGATTCATAGCAAGCAAAGACCACTCAGTCTACAATCTTTACAAACAGACACCAGACCATGTGGTGGCACAATAAGCCACTCTACAAAACACATACGATGAATGGAAAATGAAACAGTATCTGGAACATAATTCTTTCTTCAGTCACTCAAAAAGGCGTAAGGCTACAATCCATTTCAACCATCTTGCCAACCCAATCTCATAGGAATATTTAAGAATATGGCAAGTGAAAATTCACCATCAAATGACCATCCATTTAATCACCAAAGAAACCATCATATTTCTTCAGCCGACCCATCATGACAAGACACATCTCCCATGTGAAAGGAAATGTTGGAATAGTCCTCTCCAGTCTACCTGAAGTCAAACAACCAATAAGGAAAATCCAATTCGAGATAACTTCAGCACACTTTCCCTATAAATCATCAGATCCCAAAGACTTGGGAGAATAGCCATATTTTGTCATACTACAGGGATGAATTCCAATCTTCTTCATACGACATGAAAGATGTGTCATCTGCTTCAGACGATGCTAATAGGATTGTCATCTCATTCAGAGGTCGTGGAAGGACTGTCCTCTCATCCAGTCTACATTAAAAAATTTTCATCTCCTCCAGACTACGTGAAAGTCCCATACCCGTTGATCATAAAGGAAGCACCCCACCACACATAACCCATAGCTATGCACGAGCTACCGGAAAGCCAGTATACTGTGAGGGAGATTGTAGGATGGGCAAGAAAGATCTATGAAGAAGCTACGCATAGCAAACGATTGCGTGCATGAATCCAGTCTGTGTATTGCGTCCACTATAAACCCATATGCCAAACCCAACATGCTTGCAAGAATCAAAGAACCTTGTTCAAAATCCCAAATAAAATAAGTATGTCAAAAAAAAAATGAAACCGAGTCGACGCCATGCAGCAGCCCACTCGCAAAGTCAAAGCACGTGAGAGCTGATAATGGAAGCTTTATTCTATAGCAAAGCCATTGATTAGTGAGTGTGGACTAATTTTATGGGCCTTAGCTTCTTTTAAATTACATGAAATTATTTACCATGCATGTATGCTCTTTGCCACGCTTAATTACTTTGAGCGTAAGTGGGATTTGCTTCGTGGGCTTTTTTCACTTCGGCCATTTGTGTGAATGAAATTCAATTCACAAAAGTGGGCCACTATGACAATCTTCTCAAGTTTGGGCTCATTTGCACATCGTGCATGAGCTTGTCGTGGGCTTAGTTTCTCAGTTTAATTTTATTTAGCTCTTTGGGCTTTGAGCTTGCGTGCATAGCATCTTCTTGGGGCCTGCGCGCCTTCTTTTTAATGCTATGATTTATCTAAGCAAACTCCACAAAACCATATTACCGACCCTAACAAAGAAACAAACAGCCCACTGTCCAAGCCAAGGAGATCACGTGAAACACACTACAAGCCAAGCCCAACAGCACCACATTGCATGTCTGACAATTCATTACCCATTCGACAAAATTGCATACAAAGAATAAATGCCCCACTCGACAAAGTTACATGCTCAAGTCTAACAACTAAAGACACCTGCAAGTCAATGAGTAGTACACATGATTTTATGCCACTCCATGATTTTGCTAGTTGTGCCACAACATAATTATTCACGTTATGCTATTCAAGGGGCGCATTTCATGCTACATGTACATGTGTGTGGCCTCATCCGTGTGGGATGAAAAGTTGCTACATGCCTACAGTCATTTGAGAGTAAAAGGTGTTCTTTTGAGAAGCTATAATACTTGGCGTCATGCTACCTATGCATAATGATTTTCTTGGACTGAAATGCCCTTCAATCACAACATTTACATTGGAGTGTAGGCAATTGGAGGTTGGGAGTAGAAGTATACTCATCAACAAATATGGGCCCTAAACTTTATTAATTGGCATGTTGTGCATTGGAGTCTTGTTAGTACAATCTTCAACAAACATAGGCCCTATTGGATATAAATCGTGTATCTTCACATTTCTCATTCGACGGAAAGACTTTGTGTACCAACCCAACTTGCTCATTCGACTGAGCCACCAAAAAATAATGAATAACAATAGAAGAAGGAGCCATTCGACACAACACAATGATTGTCGAAATGAGTTCTTTCTTTACTCCAAACAATTTTAATTTCAAGAGCACATGTAGTATCATCTCGTGTGGTCTCACTCGACAGGAATGGGATGATAAAACATCTGGTTCAAACTATTATCCATACTACAAGGTGGATGGCTATCAACTTCAGGCTACATGGAAAACTCCCATCTCTCATAGACTACTTGGAATGATTATCAACTCCTCCAGACTAAATCAAAGGTTAGTCATCATCTCTCCATACTACGTTGATTTAATATTGCCAACTCCAGACTACATAGGGAATCTTCTATCATGCCTAGTAGAATGAAAAACTCTATTGGATCCAATCGACCAACCTTTATCAGGTTAGGTAGTATGGAAATTCTATGTGACTTTCATCAAAGTTCATTCTATTGTAGTATCATTGACCTTATTTAGGTCTTGTTTAATTAGTAATGACCTTGATAGGCATCCATATCTTCCACACTACATATGAAGATAATCATCTCCATACTACATATGAAGATAATCATCTTCATACTACATATGAGGATAATCATCTCCACACTACGTATGGAGATTATCATCCACTCTAGACTACATGGATGGATTTCCATAAACTCTAGAAAGTATTGGAAAAGCCCCATGAACCTTCATCAGGTTCATTCGACCCTAGTCTCCTGATCATCATCAGGTCAGGTAGAATGAAATTTTTCTTGGACCTCATTTGGCCCAATCGACCAACCTTTATCAAGTTAGGTAGTATGAAAATTCTTTTGGACCTTCATCAAGTCTAGTAGTGGTGATTCTTATAGACATCCATTATTTTCATTCGACCGTGTCTCATGGACCTTTGTCAGTTCCATTCGACCATAGTGTCATGGACTTTCATCAAGTCAATTTATCCCAATCGACATCTACATGTGTAGCTTGGGACTTGTTGTAGATCCTATGCGTGTATGGCTTGATGCTTGGTGTCTGTCCCATTCGACATCTACATGTGTAGCTTGGGACTTGTTGTGAATCCTATGCGTGTATGGCTTGATGCTTAGTGTCTGTCCCATTCGACATCTACATGTGTAGCTTGGGACTTGTTGTGAATCATATGCGTGTATGGCATGATGCTTGGTGTATGTCTCATCCGACATATACATGTGTAGCTTGGGACTTGTTGTGGATCCTATACGTGTATGGCTTGATGCTTGGTGTCTGTCCCAATCGACATCTATATGTGTAGCTTGGGACTTGTTGTGGATCTTATGCGTGTATGACTTGATGCTTGATATGTGTCTTATTTGAAATCTATATGTGTAGCTCAGGGCTTAAAGAAAAACTCAGTCGACATAACACCTCATTGACTTGAGACTAATTAAGAATTACTTAGTTAACATCTCAACGTGTAGCTTGGGGCGTAACATTGATCCCAATCGACACTACACGTCTGTAGTTTGGGACTTATTGATGATCCCAGCCGACATCATCTAGTCTGTAGTTTGGGGAATGTTATAGTTAGTACACTTGCATATCTTGAGACATGATATGAATCCCAGCCGACATCATCTAGTATATAGCTTGGGAATTGTTAAAGAAACCACACATATATGACTTGAAACTTGATGAACATCTCAGTCGACATCTACACGCATATAGCTTGGAACTTGTTGAACTCATTCAACAATATACTTTTATCCTGGCCTTCATTTGGCCCAACAACATTAGAGATTCCCCTGGTCTTTTGACCCGTAGTATGGGGATTATCCTGACCTTCATCTGGTTCAGTCGACTGGGAACATTCCTCATGGCTCATGTAGAGTCAAGTTGAAGACCTGACCTTCATCTGGTTCAGAAGACATTGTAGACTCCTCTGGTCCTTTGACCCGTAGTATGGGGATTATCCTGACCTTCATCTGGTTCAGAAGACATTGTAGACTCCTCTGGTCCTTTGACCCGTAGTATGGGGATTATCCTGACCTTCATCTGGTTCAGTCGACTGGGAACATTCCCCATTAGCTCATGTAGAGTCAAATAGAAGACATGGCCTTCATCTGGTCCAGAAGACATTGTAGACTCCCCTGGTCCTTTGACCCGTAGTATGGGGATTATCCTGACCTTCATCAGGTTCAGTCGACTGGGAACATTCTCCATTAGCTCATGTAGAGTCAAATAGAAGACTTGGCCTTCATCTGGTCCAGAAGACATTGTAGACTCCCCTGGTCCTTTGACCCGTGGTATGGGGATTATCCTGACCTTCATCAGGTTCAGTCGACTGGGAACATTCCCCATGTTTCTTGTAGAGTTAAGTTGAAGTTTTAAACTTCAGCTACTTCAGAAGACATAGAAGACATCTAGTATCAGGATCAAATCTTTGATGATACACTCGACATATTACTCTTCAAGTCAAAGACTCTTTGACTTAAAGAGTAGGGAACAAACTGTACGGGCCAAATTTGGACCCAAGGGTAAAATCATCTTTTCGTTTTAAACCCAACAGTATGCAAGGCCTAACAGTATGCAAGACCCAAAATTATTGGACTCTAATTAGACCAATAGCTTCAAGACAATTCTATCTCATTATATACCAACTGCTTCCCTCTTTTTCTAAGCACAAACACATGCAAATATTCTTCCAGCGCCGAAAGTTGAATCCAATGCACGTTGTGGGCTCATTTGCCAGAAATGTCAGCACGTTGTAGGCCCGTTGCCAGCTTTTATCACAGCTACAAAGTAATCTCTTTTCATATCTATAAAATGGGAGATAACTCAGGGTTCAGAGGAGGCTTCTCTATGGCTTACAAGCTTATGTTCTCTAACATAAGTTCTCAGAGAATTCCCTTCTTCAAAACACATATCACCGCCCTCACGGCCATTACAAGAAAGTTAATGTAATAACAAGCCTTGCTTTCACATTTTACACATTTACTGTTCATTTCATACTACTGACTTGGGCGTCGGAGTGCCCCCGGCACCCACCACACCGGTGGGCAGTCTGCTCCCGCTCACTCTACCTTTGTCTTGCAGGATCGCTAATGCCCCCAACCTACAAATTCTGATTGTGGACCTCGGCCGAAATCCAGCATCCACAATAATAAAATAAAAAAACTTATTACTTTAATTAATTAATATTTAATTTATTATTTTTTAAAATTTACATGATAAACTATTAAAATAAGAAAACATATTATAATCTTTCATTAAAAAAAATAAAATAAATGGCACATAATCTCTATAATTAATCTTTTTATTAATGAATAAAATGAAAATAATAAATTATTATAATAATAAATATATTATAATATAAAAATATAATCTCATATTTATTATTAAATTAGAAAATTAAAATAATTTTAAGAATAATTTTTTTTAATATTAAATTATAAAATTAAAATAAGAAACCTATTAAAATATAAAAACATAATCCCCTCTTAAAATAAGAAACCTATTAATTTAATTAATTTATATTGTAATTTATTATTTTTATATTATAAAATTAAAATGATAAACTATTAAAATAAGAAACCTATTATAATAAGAAAACATATTATAATCTATCATTAAAATTAAAAAACGTATGTGGCACCTAATATATAAATTAACATTTTATTATTTAGTTATAAAATTAAAATACTAATTATTAAAATAAGAAATATATTACAATATTTGTAAGTTACATTTTTATTGGCAATGTCCTTGACAAAACAAGTTCAATTGAGTGTGTTCGAGTAGAGTTCGAACGAGTCTTCCCAGTGGGCAAGCGTTCGTGGTACATTCGCGTAATCGTTCGAACGTGAATGCGATCTGAACACGTTTTTGCGCCTTTTCACTTTGAAAAACCCTAAATCTTCATCCTACCTATAAATAGAACATGTAGCCATCATCCCCAAGTGTTGAAACACAAATCCCTTGAGCCAAAATCTCTCAAAGTTTTCAACATTTCTTGATTCCACCATTGAAGACTTCTTATCTTCTTGTCTTCTTTATTAATGGTGTGAATCCCTCTTTGATAAACCTTCAACACAACATAACCCAAAATTCCTAATCCTTTAGAGTTCTTTAGGAGGAAGATTGGTAGTCGGAGTTCCGGCGTTTAGAGTTGCAAAGACAATCCGCTCAGAGACTTCAGAGGTTCTAAAGAAAACCGTGGGTTACGTGCTTGAGGAGTTCCTTGAGTTCTTGCAGTCTAGAGGTATTTGAGTCGGTGGAGTCGCCACCATAGGTATTGACTATTGTTGTAATTTTTTATCTATATAATAGATTGGGCTGGTAGCTGAGATACCCGAAGTGGTTTTTTACTTGCACGAGTTTTCCACTTCGTCACCAAAATTATTATGTTGATCTTGTGTGATTGATTTATTTTTCGTAATTTATTTATTTGTTTATTTTGTGGTTGCTTGTTGAAAATCCTTAGACACATTAATTAGGACTTGTCTTGATTAATTGTGATTAATTCCACATATGGTTGGAACTGTTGGAGTTGGTGCTCGGCGTGCTAAATTTTATTGTATTTATTGTAAATACGTTGTACATTATATTTTATTATGAATAAAATTAAGTAATATTCATCAATATAATCTTATATATGGTAAAGGCGTAAATGACCGTAGAATGAATAGTTGTAACATAATTGTAAAAGCGCCGCAATTGTTACTGAGAAATGTCACAATACAATTCATTCTTAAATTGTTCATAGTCAAGGTTTACATACTCAAACTAGGGGTGTTCGCGGTGCGGTTCATGTCGATTTTTTTGTTTTTCATTTTAACCCGCGCGGGTTGGCGGTTTGGGAAATTAGAAACCGAAACCGCAAATTTGATAAGTAAAACCGCGGCGGTTCGGGTTGGCGGCTTAGCGGTTTAGGTGGTTCGGGTCGGCGGTTTGGATTATAAATTTTTTTAAAGAAATTTTGTGTGTTTTCACATAATAATTGAAGAAAAAAATACATAATTTTCATTTATACATTGCATATTGTCATATGATAATTAAATATCTTAAATTCATAGTTAAAGAAGAAGAAAAATATAAAATAATATCTAATTTGAACGCGGGTCGGCGGTTTAGGCGGTTCGGGTCACGGTTTGAGTCAAAATTTGCGGTTTTGGGCGGTTTGGGTCGCGGTTGGGTCAAAACCCCACACCGATCCGAAATTTGCGGTTCGGTTCCGATTGACTTGAAATCTTTTTTAATTTTTTTCCAAACCGCGCAGTGCGGTTTGGGTCGGTGCGGTTTTGGTCGGGTTGCGATTTGACCCGAAACCGTGATCACCCCTAACTCAAACGGAAGATGAAAAGGCTAGAATGTCTAGTCAGCCTTATGCATCATGCTTGGGAAGCATCATGTATGTCATGTTATGTACGAGACCTGATATTAGTCATGCAGTAAGCGTTACTAGCAGATATCAGTCAAATCCAGGTAACGACTATTGGATGACCGTTAAACATATCCTAAAGTATCTGAAAGGTACTAATGATAAGTTTCTTATTTATGGAGAAAGTGATTTACAGATAAGAGGAAATACAGATTCTGACTTTCAGTCGGATCCTGATGATAGAAAGTCTACCTCAGGTTTTGTATTTACTCTTAATAATGCTACAGTTAGTTGGAAGTGTTCCAAACAAGGATCAACAGTTGATTCCATCACTGAGGCGGAATATATTGTGGCATCAGATGCTCACTGAATTGGGAGTTGTCCTAAGCATCGAGGATTCGATCTCATTATTTTGTGATAATAGTGGTGCCGTTGCACAAGCAAAAGAACCCATAGCGCATCGGAAATCGAAACATGTGGAACGAAAGTACCACATTATTCGTGAGATTATCGCTCGAGGAGACGTTGCCATATGCAAGATATATGGGGAGGGCAATATAGCAGACCCGCTTATGAAGGCCTTGCCTCCGAGACTATATGATAGACATGTAGAGGCGATGAGTATTAGATACCATCAAATTTGTCACTAAAACAAGTGGGAGAAAATATTGGAGTTTGTGCTCGGCGCGCCAAATTTTGTTGTATTTATTGTAAATACGTTGTACATTATATTTTATTATGAATAAAATTAAGTAATTTTCATCAATATAATCTTATATGTGGTAAAGGCGTAAATGACCGTAGAATGAATAGTTGTGACATAATTGTAAAAGCGCCACAATTGTTACTGAGAAATGTCACAATACAATTCATTCTTAAATTTTTCCTAGTCAAGGTTTACAAACTTGGTCAGTTAGTAAACCCGTGAGACTGGTACGTGTTGTATATTAGAATTATTCTAATGGTTTATCTCAGTAGACCATGAGTCTTGGGAGACTCATATAAACACGTAGGTGTTTATTGGATAAATATTGAACGACTCATTTAAAGATTCCTGATAGATGGTACACCAACGTCAATAGGAATCTTTACGATATTTGACTCCTGATACCACTGTGGATATGTGAGATATCCTCCATACTTTGATGACAGTCACGTCAATGATCTTTTAAGATCAGACATCCGCCTGTTCGTTGGGTATGGAATGATACTCACGATATCCTTTGATGTATCTGTTGGGGTTTTGGGCAAAGGGCGCGGCGAAAGCGCGGTTCGGGTGAAATCGTAATTTTAAAATTTTTTAAATTACCGAATAAATTATTCAATATCCAATATGAATAATTTATTCATATTTCACCTAAACACATTTATTCGATATCAAATAACAACATAAATAACTAAGAAACGTCGTGAAATTTTTACGAAAATATTTTTCCGCAAAATGGCATAAAACGCGTTTTTGATCAAACCGACCACCCAATGCACATGAGGGCTGCCCAGGTCAGCCCCAATAGTATTATGGCAGTTGATAGGCTGCCCGAACAGTGACCAATTCACTGTTTGGGCAGTCGTCACTCGGTTGGCTCAAAAATCACCCGGTAACACCGTTTTTCACCGTTTTCGCTTATTTTAACTCCGAAATAATTTCCGACAATTGTTCCAACACCCAAAACACATCCAATACATTTATATGACATAAATTTCATCACCATATGAATAATATTTCCAGATCTGATCCAGAAGCAAAAATATCAATTTTTCATGCTCAAAATCCAATTTTCCAACATTAATCTAATTAATATTAACACCAACCATAGTCACCACAAATGAACCACCCAAGAATAATTCTAGGCATTACAAGAGTGTCATAACACTCTAGACTGGCAATAAATCATCAAATGATCAAATAGAATAAATATTACAATAATATTATCCAATTATACTTCACACATGCTTAACATTTCCAAATCCATATTCCAACACCAAAAGCCCTAATTTTAACAAGTAAATAAAACCCTACAACTATTCTAGGAACACAAGAACAAGAAACTAAATTTCTAAACTTCAAGAATATTAAAGATTGCCTTATAATCTCCAATTTTCCTAAGCTTTTTCTTATTTTTCTTTCAATTTATTCTTTTGTTTCATCAAACAAATTTGGGACCCCTTTTTTCTTTGAAGTTTCGGCCATGGAAGAGTGAATAACGAAGAAAATAAATTTTTTCAACTTAAAGAGAAGGCTAACATACTTTAGGAGGGAATTTTTGTCAATTTTGCAATTAAATTCAATTAAATATAATTAAACTTTATGTTAACAAATCAAATTTGCACACCTAAAGTTTAATTAAATCATGCCACATGTAACCAATTATAATTAAATATTTATCATAACTATTATGAAAAAAGTTTATCATTTAATTATTTAAATATTGAACATTTAAATATCTAAATAATTAATTAATATAATTGTTATTATATATGTATTTTTATTTACATTAAATAACAAATACATATAGTTATGGCATGTGTGTGGGACCACAGAAACTGGGCGACGCATGCTGTCCCGGGCTCGCGGCCTGGTTGGGAGTACGGAGTAGCCCGCGGGGGACTAAACCGGAGAATAATGGAGTCACCACCCGGTGTGATCCGGGACAAAGATTTAAGGCCGCACTCACCCCTCGCAAGGGTAGACCTCAAACCGTTGGGTTCGGAATGGTCTCTTACTTATGCCACTTGTAATAAAATGATTTGTGCAATAATCTAGTCAAACCTAAGTAACACATATTTCCAAGAGTATTATGCTTCTAAGTTCACATGCATGAAAGTAATCATCATAACGGCAAACATGCAATAGCACACGGCAATCTCATGAACATGCATCGATCATATAATGCGGAAAACAAAGAACAACCTAAACATAATGCAAATTCCAAACGCAAAACAAAACGATTAATCATGCTTGAAAATAAACGACCAAATAGGCTAAATCATGCCTAAGAACCAAGTAACATACTAATGACCTAATCATGCTTGAATACTATCTCATGAACACATTAAACAGGTAATCGCAAGGATACAAATAATGTGATTGATTACATGATACAAGAGAAATCACCTAAGAAACAATTATGCATGACATGTGATGAAAAAGGACTCAGTTCAGTGTATTCGCGTTCGTGTAGCGTTTGTAAACGCGTTCGAATGGTAAACAGAAGGTTCGTGTTCGTATAGCGTTTGATAACGTGTTCGAACGGGACCAGACAGAAAACATGCGTTCGTGCGGCATTCTGAAACGCGTTCGAACGAGGTTACAGCAGTGACCTCCAAAATGCAGTAAACAACATGACACATACATGAACGGATGAATAGATGACACCTAATAAATAATAACGGGCTAAAAGCGCGGCAAAACATCGTGGTAAAGGATTTTAACCTCTCAAAATAGAGGACCTTTAATCGCACTTACTAAGCCCATGTGCAATCAACACAATACATATATAAAAAGTAAAGACAATGATATTGGACTTCGTATACCCGATTGAACACATCTTACATTCAACCGAATATACATCAACCGGCGCGGCAAAACATCGTGGTAAAGGATTTTAACCCCTCAAAATAGGGGACCTTTAATCCAACTTACTAAGCCCATGCGCTCGATCACATCATGCATATAAAAAATAAAGACAATAATATCGGACTTCGTATACTCGATTGAACACATCTTACATTCAATCGAATATACATCAATCGGCGCGGCAAAGCATCGTGGTAAAAGGTTTTAACCCCTCAAAATAGGGGACCATTAATCCAACTTACTAAGCCCATGCGCTCGATCACATCATGCATATAAAAAATAAAGATAATAATATCGGACTTCGTATACTCGATTGAACACATCTTACATTCAACCGAATATACATCAATCGGCGCGGCAAAGCATCGTGGTAAAGGGTTTTAACCCCTCAAAATAGGGGACCTTTAATCCAACTTACTAAGCCCATGCGCTCGATCACATCATGCATATAAAAAATAAAGATAATAATATCGGACTTCGTATACTCGATTGAACACATTTTACATTCAACCGAATATACATCAATCGGCGCGGCAAATCATCGTGGTAAAGGGTTTTAACCCCTCAAAATAGGGGACCTTTAATCCAACTTACTAAGTTCATGCGCTCGATCACATCATGCATAACAGCATCGGACTTCGTATACCCATTTGAACACATCTTACATTCAACCGAATATACATCAACCGGCGCGGCAAAACATCGTGGTAAAGGATTTTAACCCCTCAAAATAGGGGACCTTTAATCCAACTTACTAAGCCCATGCGCTCGATCACATCATTACACAAACAAATAACATGCGGAAATCAAGTAGCGAATAATAAACAAATCAAAACAACATAAAATGAAATATGCGCCGTTTACTCAAATGGTACGTGGAGTTGTATCCCGAGTACAGATCATACTACCGTCCATTCGGAATCGGCTATGAAATTTATGTCCGGGTTTCCATCCTATATACCACAAGAGGCGACACATTTTCCGATTTACTCAAGGGCCACAACATGCATCATTCCACAATACATGCATTTACTATCTATTCAAGGGCCACAATCATGCATCAATAAACGACTCTCATACGATAAAAACGAATAAAACAATTAAAAAGATAGATGGAAATAATAGGAAAATTACCCTCAGGTCTAACCTTTTATGTCGACTTTCGGACTCGCGTTTCACGGCCGTCGGAAGGGCTATCACTCCGCAACTCTTCCGGTTCACTGGATTAACGTCTTAGCTCGCTGTTTTGCTGTTTTGGTCGCTGTTTTCCTTCCGTTTTGCTACTGTTTTCTCTGTATTTTCTGGTCACTATTTTTGGTTGTTTAAGGGACTGTTTTGGGTGTTTCGGGGACTGTTTTGGGCGTTTCTGGACTGTTTTACTGGCCAGTTTGTGGGGTTGATTTAGTGCAGTTTTCTGGACTATTTGGAGAGGGTTTCGTGCGCTGATTTTTTGGTTGGTTAAGGGCAGTTTATGGGCTAGTTTATTACTTATGGCCGTGAGTGGAGACTTACGTGATGAGGGCTGCTTTGATCGTGGGTGCTACGCGTGATCTGTTGAGGGCAGGTGGCGTTGAATGACAGATAGGGTTGATGAAGTTATATGGCTATTTGGTCGTGAAGTCTTGGCTGATGAGTGGGGTCAAATGCGTGGCTTTGAGGGCTGTGTGGCGTGGAGTTGTTTGGTCAGTACGTGTGAGGGGCTGATGGAGTTAGGGGCAGTGGCGTTAATGGTATTGTGTCGTTGAATGAAGGGGTAAAGGGCGTGATGGTGGCAGGCGGATTGAGTGAAGGGATCTTAGGCGTGAAGTGGCTTGTGTTGTTCGTGTGCGTGAAGAGTAAGGAATGTGGCAGTGTGTTTAGTCGGTTATTTTGGTGGGGTGATGTGAAGGTAGTTTAGTCGTGAGATTCTCATTGTGGTTGATGCGTGGAAGACAGATTTGTGGCAATATGGAGGAATTGTTTAGTGGGGGTCGTGTTTATTATTTTGTGTTATTGCCGTCCAAGCTAGAGGGACTGTGAACGTGGTGTTTTTGCTTTGATCGGTGAATGTGTGGCCGACCTCTGATTTTAGGGTTTCAATTAGTGTGTGTTTTATAGTTGTCAATTAGGGTTAGGGTTTGCATGGATTTAAAATGAAAGAAAATCAATTAATTGGGGACATGATTTGTTTGTTTAGGAAGGTTATATATTTGATTGACTTTAATTAGGCATTTATTTGTTTTATTTAGGCATTTAATTTGTTAATTAGGTGAGTAAATATTTTAAATTGGTGAGTGATTTATTAAATTAGGAAGTGATTCATTTTAATTTTGGTAATGATTTATTTAATTTTGGTATTAGATTTTAATTAAATATTAGTTTAATTTAATTTAGATTTATTTTAATTGGTTTAACTTAATTTAGATTTAATTAATTAATTATTTTATTTGGTTCAATTTAGTTATTTAATTTAATTTCAATTAGTTTAAATTACATTAAATTTAATTTTAATTTGTGACATATATTTTAAATGTTTTAATTATTATTGGATGTGATTTAATGGGCTTGGGCTAAGGTTAAGTTTTAAAACGGAGGTCCAACAAGCGAGCCTGAAGCTAAACAAGCGACTAAAATCTAACAAAAATACCGGTTCCCTTCCGACGTCCGTTTCCCGCGACTCTCGCGACTTAAAAGGTAGTGCCTCCAAATAAGACTCATCATCGGGTCTTACATGCAAAAATACAGTGCCTACAATGTGTCAAAAACTCATTTGATAAATAATTAATATGTATCAAATCAAATTTTGTATCAAATATAAATACACATTAATTATAAATTGACCAAAAACCCTAAAGCATGTGTTTTCGTTTAACCGATTAAACGATTTGAATTAACTCATTTAATCTGATGAAGTATTATGAATAATCTATATTATTCATAACGCGTTGCCCAAGTGCTCAACGAGTACACTTCATATTGTGGGACTCTCTAAGTTTAGGTTCATCCGTCACAAAATCCAATTTCATGTCCATAATTCACCCACTCATGAATTATGACGACCGCGGATAATCTCGCTAAACTATGCAAGTCAAGGTCATTGCATACGTATAATCCCTTTGTCACAGACTATCCATATTATACATGGGATATAAATAATAACGGCAAATCTTTATGGTATAATATAGTCGACTTTAAAATTTACGATCTCTAAATAACACTCGGAACTTGCTTCCGAAGTTATACCACGGCCATGGATTTACTAGATCGCAAACACGTGTAGGATACATATGCCCTGTACACATGACTGACTGATTCTATCATGATACGCACTGGATATCATGAGCATCAGTCCACACCCAACAAACAGGCGAAGATCTTATCTAAATAGATCGGTGACGTGACTGTCATCAAAGTGTGGAGGATAATTCATATATCCATTGTGGTATCTCAAGTCGAAAGACCATTATGCTCGCTCAACTCGAGAAGATTCCTATTGACGTTGATGTACCATCTATTAGGAAATCTTTAGTGAGTCATTCAATATTTATCAAATAAACACCTACATGTCTATACGAGTCTCCTGAGACTCATGGTTCATTAGGATAAACCATCGGACCAAGTCACGATATACGGCATGTACCGGTCTCAGCGGATTTTACTAACCGACCCGTGTTAGTAAATCTTGACCATGAACTTTATTTAAAGATATACAACTTATAGTGATGCTTCCCAATGTCAATTACAAACTACATTGTAACTGTGCACTACATTGTAAATCCTAAGGTCTTTGTCTAATATACACGTATCACTAAATCAGATTTAGTTTCAATCTAATCATAATTAGATATCTAATCGCAATTAAATCAAATATGTGTATAAAAGACAAGAGGTGATACCATTAAATAAGTAATATTATGGAAAAAAGAATTGTTCGTATTTATGAATCATACATAAATACGATTCGGATTGGCACTCTGAGCACCAACCCTAACAATTTCTCTCACTTGCTCTAGTGCCAATCCACGGTATCATATACACTTCTCAATGTGTATCATATACTCATGGCCCTCAAGAGCTCACCTATCACTCAAGAGGTAGGCAACAACAAGTAAGCCCGCTATTCCAAATTGAGTCTGTCCAACAAACCCAATTGTTTACCTTAGCCAACATCATTCATATTTTGTAGAACCCAAGTTCTACATCAATATGACTCAGATGCGATATCAATATTGTGTTATAGCTATTAAGTTGTCTATGTATTTAGAGATCAAATCTAAAATACTATGAGACAACCACAAGCACAACACTAATATCAAAACTTCTAATCTATAAGGTCACTATGCAACTTCATAAGTCAATACTTCATAAGTTACAACTAATTCTACTGATTCAGTAGAATCAACGGTGACACTCCCACTGCATCTTTTCTGACTTTATATGACGTAGACCATCTAATATCATAATTAGACTCAAAACTAATTTGACCATAATGGTTGCGGATTATATTATCCATGAATGAGAAACTCATTTTTAATATCTCAAAAATCACAAAGAACATATTTCAAGACACATCATATGGTCTACAGCATATCAAAATAATTTGTAACAATTACAATTAAATTGATATCTTTAGTCGTACATAATATAGTATTCATTATGCTATCATCATATGAGGCATCAGATTGACTAAATATTCTAATCAATTTCTCTTTCGACAAATGAATCATCCTTTACGAAAGATTAATATTATATACAAGAGACACACTAACTGTCAAACAATTATACTAACTGTCATACAGATAGTCTTGATGTGTCCTTTATTAGATCATATCTAATGCACGACTAATGAGAGTATCTCATAAATCTCTTAATTTTATATCAAATATATCATAAACTACTCCCACTGCTTTCACAGAGAAAATAAGGCTTATGTAATACATTTACCTTACAAACATCTCATTATTACATTAATAATGATAATGTCATTAGGATATATAATACTAGAATGAAATTTGTACGCTCCCACTGACCCTACTATCAAATATGTATTCTCTATGCTTTGATAAAATCAGACAATCTGACTGTATCAAAATTAGAGAACACAAATTTCCGGAAAGCTTATCTGAGTCTACAATAGGTATTATAAGCTAGTATATCAAACTTTGATCTTAGCAAATACAAACTCTAGGGCCATTCTAGAATGAACTCTTCAAACAAAGAAACCACAATGGATCTCTCATTTGAAGAAAACATTCAGGAACGTCACTTTGCATTCTTTAGCCAAAATACATTGTTTAATATCAACATTAACCAACAGATCCTTAATTGTTCAATTAGTGCGACTTAAGACAAGTTTCCTCATAATCTACAATAGATCAATGAGTGTAACTTTTCTCACTGTCATACTATAAAGGTCAAACCTTTAACAAGCTCATTTTACTTTTGTTGCGCAAACAGTTTGCACAATTTATGAACAATTCATAACGAAAGCTCAATCAAGTTCAAAACTTGATCGTCGTAAGCCATGAAAAATCTTAGATCTATGGTTCAATGGTAATTTCTGAAATTGATATAAAAAATCGCTCCCACTAAAAATTATAGGATAATTTTCTTCAATAAGAAAACAACAGAACCAATAAGTATCAAATACTTTGTAAATGATTCTGACATCCTATTAAACTTATACGGAAGTTGTCTAAGGGTCTTTTCATCTTATTAATTATATAATTTCATTACAGTTTATCACTCTCACATTTGACTTCAATAAGTCAAGTCTTTTCTTCAATCGTTAACATCTGATGCTACACACTAAGTAATAAAACAATTTTATTACTTGGGATCGTAGAAAAAATATTCTATTAAATAGAATACAATATTCTATTAAATGATAAACTTTTACTTGTACCTCCGAGGCGTAAGTTCTTTCAATTATATAACCATTATACAAAAAGAAAGATTCAAATCTCAAACTTTTAAGATTCGAATTTTCTACTTATACATATCATATACGTAACTGTAGAAACTAATGGAACAATAATTAAAATGATGAATTAGTGTAACTGGAGCATAACCCCAAGAGTATTGAAACTAATTCGGTAACACTCAATATCAAACGAATCAAATCATATAAGATTCGATTTCTCCCACTGATCAATTCCATTAAGATGGAATCATAGAAGAATCATGTTGAGTAAGAATCATATTCATTAAATAATCTTAGAACTAATTGCCATAAATTCATATGTTTGATCGTATCAAACATCCTTTGAACAACTCAAAGACTCACGATGAATTTTAAAATTATAGTTTTCAACACTTCAAATAGAATATCTTGAACCATTCAAAATATTCTATCCGCGTTTCATCATAAACATATTGAAAGTTCTCGAACCATTCAAGACGTTCAATATATATTCTTTTAGAAACATGTAACCAAGTCATGACAATTCATTAACTAAGTTACGAAGTAAAGAAAACTATCCAAGGTAATTTATAATTCATTAAACTACATACATCCAATGTATTAGTTTAATAAATCTGTGGTCCAATGACGATCATTGGTTAAATGAGATTTAGTCACATCCTGAATACAATATTCATTAAATGGATAAGGATATGAGGTGTGATCTCGTATCAGACCATCCTTTACCATACAGAATAAACATCTAATGCTTATATGATAAAATCTCATAAAGCATTGTTCTAAGTTATTTAGTTAACTGAATATATTTCTTAATGTTTATCTCTTCATCAATGACACTACTAGTCATATTAAAATATGTAATAATTATTTATAACGAACAAGTAACTATCCAATAGTCGCAAGTTCTGATATCAAATATCAAAACAATCATTAAACTATATTTTAATTAACTAGATGGGAGATCTGGTATCCAATACCTACAGTTGTCGTATTGTGAAAATCAATATTCTCTATACACAACTATAAACATCTCATTTCTTTAACTTTATAATTTTCCTTCAATTATTCACAACAATTGTAAATAATTGATTAGCAAACTGTGTCAAACACGTGACTTCTAAAAGTCAATAAAGCCAAGAAACGTCATTATAAGATAAACAAATACCTAATGGAGTTTTCTTAATGCTAGTCAAGAATCTCGAGACATGAACTAATTCACGTCAACTCTTACCGTACAAGAAACTATTCTCTCTAAACAGTTATATCCTAAAATAGATATCTATTTAGATTTCTTATCATGACTTAGAAGCTAAGTCACTAACCATCTTGATTTTCAAGAAAATCGGAACAACAGTTCCCGATGGTTTAAACTAATCTAACAATATCCAAGTCTACTTACATTCTAGAACCTATTCTAGAAATACGCAACCATAAGAGAAGTCAGAAAATATATTCAAGTAATATGCATGCAGTGGATTAGAAGTATAAAACTATAAACAATATAGAATAAAGGAAAACAAAAGCAGCAAATTCCATAATATTACGCACTGCCTTAGTTAAGGATTTTTAACCCAGCAGTGTCTCCCACTACTTTACGTAATACCGTAATCCCCAACGGAAAATGGAAATTCAATAATTAAATCGAATTTCATAGTGAGAGGTGGATCCCATGAATATATTTCGACTCACAACTTTGGCACGATCTCGCCTACGTATATTCATTAGGTAGACAACTCATTGTCAATCACTCACCAGTGACTCCTAATTTTGGTCCTGATCGTTTCTCGTTATGACAGCTTTGGCACGTTCACAAGGAGGCGTATCAAGGCTTCACTTGCCAATGACAAACTCAAGCTACCGATGTAGTTCTGACAGCTTTGGCACGTTCAGGATTTCCACTTTCACTTGAATTTGTCTAGTATCAATTATACATCCGGCATGGATAAAATTCTATCAACTACACCCTCACTGCTTTGGCACTTTCTTAGATGCAGCTATAGATAGATACCCATAAACCGTATTGACAAGACGGACCAAGAAATATGCATCAAATACACGTTACTTTACAGCCTTATTTAAGCGGGGATATTCCACAAGGAAGCATTGTTCTACAACATATGCAAAATTTTAATCTAGATCATTTTCTAACCAATTCAATTCTACATTTAGAAAACATAACTTAACTTAACTATTAAATTTTCGTTTCGTTTCTCGTTAGCGTAGAACCGAAAAGTCAAGAAACATATAGATTATGTGCATGTGCAAACATTAAAATTGGATTATATATCATATATCAAGCATGACTAATGTAATGGATGAAGGATCAGACCTGCTCTGATACCATTTTTGTTGGGGTTTTGGACAAAGAGTGCGGTGGAAGCGCAGTTCGGGTGAAATCATAATTTAAAAAAAAAAATTAAATTACCGAATAAATTATTCAATATCCAATATGAATAATTTATTCATATTTCATCTAAACACATTTATTCGATATCAAATAACGACATAAATAACTAAGAAACGTCGCGAAACGTTTACGAAAACGTTTTTTCGTAAAATGGCAAAAAACGCGTTTTTGACCGAACCGACCACCCAATGCATATAAGGGCTGCCCAGGTCAGCCCCAATAGTATTAGGGCAGCCGTCACCCGGTTGGCTCAAAAGTCACCTGGTAACGCTGTTTTTCACAGTTTTCGCTTATTCCAATTCCGAAATAATTTCCGAAAATTGTTCCAACACCTAAAACACATTCAATACATTTATATGACATAATTTTCATCACCATATGAACAGTATTCCAGATCTGATCCAGAAGCAAAAATATCAATTTTTCATGTTTAAAATCCAATTTTCCAACATTAATCTAATTAATCTTAACACCAACCAAATTCACCACAAATGAACCACCCAAGAATAATTCTAGGCATTACAAGAGTGGTCATAACACTCTAGAATGGCAACATATCATCAAATGATCAAATTAATAAATATTACAATAATATTATTCAATTCTACTTCACACATGCTTAACACTTCCAAATCCATCTTCACACACCAAAAGCCCTAATTTTAATAAGTAAAGAAAACCCTAGAACTATTCTAGGAACACAAGAACAAGAAACTAAATTTCTAAACTTCAAGAATATTAAAGATTACCTTATAATCTCCAATTTTCCTAAGCTTTTTCTTGTTTTTCTTTCACTTTCTTCTTTTGTTTCATCAAACAAATTTGGGACCCCTTTTTCTTTGAAGTTTCGTCCATGGAAGAGTGAATAATGAAGAAAATAAAATTTTCAACTTAAAGAGAATGCTAACCGACTTTATGAGGACATTTTTATCAATTTTGCAATTTAATTCAATTAAATATAATTAAGTGAGTCGTTCAGTATTTATCAAATAAACACCTACATGTCTATACGAGTCTCCCGAGACTCATGGTTTATTGGGATAAACGATTAGACCAAGTCACAATATACGAAATGTACCGGTCTCAGTGGATTTTACTAACCGATCTGTGTTAGTAAATCTTAACCAGGAACTTTATTTAAGGATATACAACTTATAGTGACATTTCTCAATGTCAATTACAAATTACGTTGTAACTGCGCACTATATTGTAAATCCTAGGGTCTTTGTCTAATATACATGTATCACTAAATAATATTTAGTTTCAATCTAATCATAATTAGATATCTAATCATAATTAGATATCTAATCGCAATTAGATCGAATATGTGTATACAAGACAAGAGATGCTACCATTAAATAAGTAATATTATGGAAAAATAAATTATTCGTATTTATGAATGGGACATAAATACGATCCGAATTGGCACTCCGAGCACCACCCTAACAGTATCCAGAGAGGATCTGACAGTCCCGTGTACGGGATTTTGGTGTCCAATTTGTGATTCTTTGAAATCCTTGGCCGAGGTATGATTCGGAAACGAGTTCCAAATATTTATTGAAGAATCATAATTATGTCGCGACACATGAATTGTTCATAACGGAAATTTGACGTTTAATCTATATCTCTGGAACATTTCGGGTAACCTATGACAGAAGGATTATATATATGTAATGATTTCGACTTGGATGGTTCAACTTGATTATTTGTGGTCGTTGTAATTTGTGAGTGGACAGATTACAGACATGGAAATGGTTTCCATGAGAGATAAACTTGAACCTAGAGAGTCCCACAATATAAAGTGTACTCGTTAAGCACTTAAACAATTAATTATGGATAATTCAGATTATTCATAATATACACATGTGTATTAAATAATGTGTATTTATATACGATACATAATTTAGATTAGATACACATTATTAACCTATTTAATTTTGTCACTTGTTTTATTGTTATTATTAATTACGTAATTATTAATAATAATAAAATGGAAGAATATTCTTGGAATATTTTTTCATATATTTATTTTGTCTTTTTGTTAATAATAAAATGAATTAATTAATGGGTTAATTAATTTATTTTAATTAAGAATATTACATTGAATATTCTTTAATTTTGATTTGCCAAACCATGTGATTTGGACACATGGATTTTGATTAAAAAAAAATCAAAATAATTGCATTTTGATAAGATCAAAACTTGTGACAAAATTATTGGGCCAAATAAAAAGCAAATTTTGAACAAAAATTATCTTGAATTTTCGGTCACGTAAGGTTTGGGTATAAAAATGGAACTTGATTCATTTTAAAATTCTAATAACTTCTCATGTGTTGAGAATAAAAAGAAAAGGGAGATTAAGGTTTGAGTATTGATCAACCAACTTCAAAGGATAATGAATTAAGAAATTTGGAGCTTAAAATTAAGGTAATTTAAGGTTCCTAATTTTTAATTTCTTAAATTTTGTTTTGAAGCATGAAATATATATTAGATATGTATTTTACATGACTTAAAAATATATGTATCTTGGATATGTATATGAATCAAAATTTCGGTGTTGATTAATTAATAACCTTAATAGTTTTTCCTTATAAGCATGTGTTGTTAGATTAATTAGTGAATTAAACCCCAAAATTAAAATTATCATTCTAGAGTGATATTACCACTCTAATATTGTCTAGAATTGTTCTTGAGACTTTATGTTGTGGTGATTTAATTTGGTGTAAATTAATTAGATTAATTTGTGAATAAATTGAATTTAGGCATGAAAAATGGAGAAAATAATAAATTGGATCAAATCTGATTTGGTCTCTGTCTCTTAAAACAGAATATTTTTCATGGAAAAATGTGTTATTTGGATGATTTTGGATGTGTATTGAGTGGTGGATAAATTCTGGAAATTATTAAGGGGTGAAAACGCGAGAAAACGGCAAAATTCGCGTCGAAACGGGCTCACCGCGTGCCGGCTGTGAACCCAGTGAACTGGGCACTGTTCGGGCAGGCCAAGGGCTAACCGAACACTGCTCGAGTGACCGGGTTTCCCCGGCTCGGCTGTTGGTCAACCGAATTGACCGTTTCCCCGTTACGCGTAATATTTGTCGAAAAATATTTTAGTAAAATAATTCATCGTGTTTCGAAATATATTATGTTATTAAATGTTAGTAAATAATATATTTAAACTTATTTGGGTGAATTAATAAATATTTTATATTTATTAATTCCTTCGGAAAAATTTTAAAATATTTAAAAACCATTTTCGCCTTCCACCGCGCCCTTCCGCTGCTCATACCCTAACAATAACCTTAGACTAATTACGAACTTTCAATTTGGTATCAGAGCCTGAACTCAATCCTTGACCCATTTGCTATGGATCATGGTCAACCTTTAAATTTTCCGCCATTTTTTGATGGCACATAATATTTACATTGGAAGGTTCGCATAAAAGCGTTCATTAAGTCCTTAGATGAGAGGGTCTGGATGACAGTAGAATACGGGTAGAAACCTCCCGTAGTTATAGTTCATGAGGTATCTTCCCCTAAAGACAAATTGACCTGGACCAATGACCAATTTGATGCTAGAAATAGGAACGACAAGGTAGTTAATGTCATACATGGTGTTGTATGCTCTGCTGAGTTTAGGAGAATCTCAATGTGTGAGATAGCCAAGGATGTTTTGGGACATCCTGCAGACTGTGCATGAGGGCACATTGTCTGTTAAAAATAATAGACTTCGGGATTTAGCTACTAGGTTTGAGGTCGCCCAGATGAAAGATGATGAGACATTCGATGAGTTCTATGCTGAGATTAACGATGTCGTTAACTCAAGCTTTAACTTAGGAGAGATTATCCCTACCAGTAGGATAGTTAGGAAAATCCTTAGATCCATGCCTAACAAATTCCTACCCAAGATTACCACCACCGAGGAAAGCAATGATCTCGATCAGCTTAAATTAGATGACCTCGTAGGAAAACTGCATGTTTATGAGAAGAAACTTCCTGGTTATAAAAAGCCAAAAACTATAGCGATGAAAATCGCGAAGGAAGTTGCTCATGGTCCGTCTAGTGATTATGATAATACCCTCACGCGTTCTCCAGTTGTCTGTATTTTCCAGTGGGAATAGAAAACTAGACCGCATGATATGTATTAGTGTTGAGCTTAATTGCAATAAGGCGTCATCATCTAGAGTTGTGTCTAACCCTCATAAACATGACTTAGGTAAGAAGCATGTTAAGTGTAGTCATATGATTTCTCCTTTTGTTCCTCATCATTTGTCCCAACCTCGATCTAGAGGTATTGTGGGTAAACCTCGCTCTTATCTGAGGTTTGTGCCTGTGTGCCATCATTGTGGCAAGGCATGACACATTAGGCCTAAGTGCTTCATGTTGCACAAACAAAAGAAGAGGCCTAATATTGTGTCACCTAGATTTAATTCCTCAAATCTAGTGTCTCAAGTTTCTAAACTAACCAAACAAGCTCAATTCCTTAGTGAGAAACTTGTTGTGTTGACTAAGAATTCTCAAGTGGAAGAGATTCCTAAGAAAGTTTGGGTGAGGAAGCAAGATATCTTCCCAACTACTTCTGAATGCCTTGATAGGCATGATGAGAGTGCACTTCGGTGTAACTCTTCCTAGAAGTTGCATTTGTTTTCCCATTGCATGTGTGTGTGCGTGTGTTTTATGTTTTAGCATGTTTACTTTCTTTTCACTGCATATGGGTGTGTGTGTCTTATTTTTATTATATGTCCCTTTGTATATAGGATGAAAACTCGGACATAAATTTCATAGCAGATTCTGAATGGGCGGTAGTATGATCTGCAATCGGGATACAACTCCACGTACCATTAGATTTTGACAAGCCATGTTGTGTCTTTATTTTTTTTTGTGCGCGTTAAAGCTGAAAAATCAAATATATATATATAATTGAAAAAGACCAAAAATATTTTTGTGGCTTATTCGAGCATGAAAAGCATGTGCATGTGATCATGATATGTAGGATATATGTTTATGCATGTATAATATGCTTTTATTTTTCTTGATGCTTTATATGCATGTGTGTGTGTGATAAAAAATCTTGGTATATCTTGTGCTTGCACCTCACATACACGATTTTATTATGTCAAGACTTAGACGCATGTATGAATTTTTGGACTAACAATCTAATTTTTACCATACTTTGTTCATTGAATAGTGTGACCTTTGACTAGATGACTTTGTTATCCCTATGTAAAAGCAAAAAGAAATAAAATTAAAAAAAATTACATGAGACTTAAGTGCAAAAGAGCCAATGGGTCAAATTCAAAAGATAAGGGCAAAAATCTTTCACTTGAAAGAGTTGTTATTTATGAGCTCATGATTATTATGGGGAAAATATCATAGCATGCAACCAATTTTGCTCATTTTCAGGTCCTAGTGGTGCTGGATTTGAACATCTATTTTTTGGACTTGGTTTGTTACGAGATAGATTTCTTTGGCTGTGTCCAGCTCATAAAATAAGGTTTTAAGCCTTGATTCATTGTGTACTTATTTTTCACGCAAGTCCTTGCTATGTTTTGGTGTTTATGTCATATGCATAAGTATTGTATTTAGCCAAATCTAAAGTGATGCATATTATTTTATATCATAAACAGCTGAATACTGACTGGGTATCATTGTATTTGCTTGAAGTGATGTTTCAGTCAGTTTTTGATAAATAGTTATTACCTCATTATCATTGCATATCATTTATTCTGCATATCTATGAGTGTTTACTTCCTGTATGATCTTAAGCTAACTATGTGGGCTTATTAGTAAGGGGGAGTAAGTTTTGTTTGCTTATACTATTGCATGTGTTATCTCCTATTATTTTTCCCGGTATCTTCATCTTTTGTCATTTCGTGACAAAAAAAGAGGAGAGTAGATTAAGGGGGAGTAGTAGCGTAGTATATCCATTTGATATCTATGTTTTAAAGAGAGTTAAGATTAAGGGGGAGAATGATATCTACTTGTTCATGTGTAGGCACTGCATTTTTACACATAAGTCCCTATGATGAGTCTCATTTTGGAGACACTACCTTTTAAGTCACGGAGGTTACGGGAAACGGACATCGGAAGGGAAAATTCAGAATAAACAAGGTCCACTGTTTTCGTTAGTGCTGCGTTCGTGTTTACGTTCGAACGTCAAACGGATTGTGGGCGTTCGTGCCGCGTTCGAGGAAGCGTTCGAACGGTGTCGGTAATTCTGGTTTTGCTGCTAGCCTCACATCCAGCCCAATTAGCCCCCCAAAGCCCATAAAAACACATCCCAAATTAAATAAATAAATATTAATTTAAACATTAAACATTAATAAAATATTTAAACCATTTACCAATTAAATAAAGCATTTACCAAACTTAAACTAAAATCATGCCTAATTTAAATAATTTGAATATATTATATACTAAAACTAAAAAGAAGATATGCCTAATTAAAATCTATCATAACCAATTAAAGCCAATCATATATTTGACTTCCTAATCTAATAAGACAATTACCAATCTAAAATATTGTATTCCTAACCAAACCAAATCAAATCCCTTGCTTTCCTTGTCCAACACCAAATCAAATCCCTCTTTAATTAGCCAAATCCTTTCCTTGTCAAGCCTAACCCTTCGCCTATAAAAAGAACCATTCACCAACCTTCTCAACCCTAGTCCCTAGCTCATACACAACACACAGAAAAATTACAGGAAGAACACACCAAAAAACAGTAAGCAAAAGATAAAGAGGAAACGGCAGCGAAACCACAAGGAAACAGTAGCAAAAGATGGAGAACGACGACTCAAAACAGTAAGACAACGAACGAGAACAGTGAACCAGTGAACCGGAGAGTTGCGGAGCATCCACCCTTCCGACGATCGTGTACCGTACATCCGAGAGGTGATTTAAAAGGTTAGACCTGATGGCACTTTTTCATTGGTTTATATTCGTTTTTTTTATCATTGAATTCTATTCGCATGAGAGTCGTTTATGGATGCATGTTGTGGCTTGAATGAAATGGAAGAGTGTCGTCTCTTGTGGTATATAGGATGGAAACCCAGACGTAAATTCCGTAGCCGAATCCGAATGGACGGTAGTGCGGTCTGTACTTGGGATACAACTCCACGTACCACTTGAGTAAACGGCACCTTCTCTTGTTTTGTGTTGCTTTCATTTATTTATTTTTCGTCACCTAAATTCTGCATGTTGCTTATTTATGCATGGTTCAATCGAGCGCATGGGCTTAGTAAGTGGAATGAAAGATCCCCTATGGGGATGGGTTAAAGCCCTTTACCACGATGCTTTGTCGCGCCGGTTGATGTGTGTTCGGTTGGATGCAAGACACGTTCAATCGGACATACTTAGTTGAATATGATTGTCTTTATGTTTGTATGCATGATGTGATGTGACACACATGAGCTTAGTATGTTGGTCTAAAGGTCCTCTCTTTGAGAGATCAAGAGCCCCCAAAAGGCCACCTTTACGGCAGTACTTCGCCGCGCCCCTTTATTTTGTTGTTTTTATGTATTGCGTCCCATTTCATGCATCAGGTCTGTTCCCGTTCGAACGCGTTTACGAACGCAACTCGAACGCGCATGTATTTTTGCCTTATCATGCATCAGGTCTCATTTCCGTTCGAACGCGTTCACGAACGCCATACGAACGTGAACATTCTATTTCATTTCCGTTCGAACGTGTTATCAAACGCCATACGAACACGAGCATTCTGTTTCATTTCCGTTCGAACGCGTTATCAAACGCCACACGAACGCGAACCTTCTGTTTACCGTTCGAACGCGTTTACGAACGCTACACGAATGCGCACACACTGGACTGAGTCTGTCTTATCATATTCATGCATAATTGCCTCTTGGTTGATCTTTCTTGTGTTATATAGCCAACCATATTATATGTATCCCTGCATTTATCCATTCTATGTGTTCTCGGGATTGTATTCAAGCATGATTAGGCTGTTAGCATGTTATTTGGTTAATAGGTTCATGAGATAGTACTCAAGCATGATTAGGTTGTTCTTAGTTTTCCATATTATAGGATTGAAATATGTTCATGAGATTGCCATGTGATGTTGCATGTTGTGATGAACTTGTTGATGTATGCATATGAATTTAGAAGCATGATATTTTTGGAAATAAATGTTATTTAAGCCTGGTTAAATTATTACATAAATCCTTTTATTACAAGTGACATAAGTAAGAGACCATTCCGAACCCAACGGTTTGAGGTCTCCCTTGCGAGGGGTGAGTGCGGCCTTAAATCTCATTTTCCTGGTTCACACCGGGTGGCGACTCCATTACTCTCCGGTTTAGTCCCCCGTGGCTACTCCGTACTCCCAACTAGGCCGCGAGCCTAGGACAGAACAGCGTCGCCCAGTTTCTGTGTGTTCCACAGTCTGGCGACTCCACTGGGGATAGAGAATTGGCCCCGAAATTTGACTTGTGATGTTTGGATTTATGTTTAATTGACCGTGTCTATAGTGGATAAAGTGAGGGTTTAATCAAAGGCATTTTTAGGCTAGGTAATGGTTTGGTGTCTTCCTTCATTCACTACCTTTCTAGAAGGAAAAGTTGTGAATGCACCTAGATGGCCATCTACTCGTAGCCTATTGTGATGGACTAATTTGGATGACTCGTTGTTTATTCCTGACAACAAGCGATAAGAGCCTAAGAGGCTTGGGTATTTAAGTGAGCCTCGCTCCACCTTCCCTCTGGGGGATCTACAACGGGAAATCCATTTGACAGTCCGTCACACACCATAGCTCATTGGCACGTACCTAAGTGTATAAAAAAGGGTGCGCTCACTTGGTTGCTCGAACCCTTGAGTGGGGAGACCTAGTTTTGGGCCATCCTTCGCCGGTGAGAGCCTTTGTCTATACTCTTACTAACCCACCTATAGACCGGGTTGGCTAAAGTAACAATTATTTCTTGAATATGTGCTTGTGGACCATCCTCATTTGGATGCAGTTGGACTATTGTCAGAAATGCGGGCTTGCTGGGCCATTTAAACTGGGGCAAGTTCGCACCTTATGACTATTGGTCCAATGGCTTCTAAGTGATTGATGGGCCACTTTTTGTGATTGTGTTCGGAACGTTATCATTTGGGTTTAGTCGGGCACTTTGTCATGAGATGTGAACTCATTGGGCCATTTAAACTGTGATGGGTTCACTCATATGACGATTAGCCCGAAAGATTCTAAAATGATAACGGGCCGATTTGTTTGAGAATTTTAGTTGATTTAGTATGTTATATATGTTACATGCATCTCATGCACCCCATGCATACATACATCATGTTAACTCTTGTGTTCTGAAAGCCATCATAGATTCCCGTTGGGTTAGAAAAAAAGGAAGACTCACCAAAATACTGAGAACAGACATGAGTGAATCAGATATTGAGGTATCCCGGATAGATCAGTTGGAAAATGGCTTCGCCAAGATCACTGAACAGTTGCAAGCTTTGACTACTGTTATGGCTGGTATAGCTGTGCCCCGTGCTGGGGGAAATTCTGAGAATGTAAGGCGTGAGGAGCCTCCGAATGGGTTAGGAGATGATGTCCCCACTTTTGATGATGACATGGCAGAATATGCAACAGGCAGAGTGATTGGGTCTCAGGCAGAATTTCAGAAGCTTCGGGATCAGGTTGAAACAGTTACCCGCAAAATGAGGGGTAAGAACGAGGATTTGCTAGATTATGAGGCAATAAACCTTTGGAGAACAGCTGCCAGCTCAGTTTAAAATGCCCAACATGGCCAAGTTTAATGGGAACGGAGACCCGAGGGTCCATCTGCAGCAATATGTCTCAGTCATGAGTTCAATGGGCCTATCACAGCGCCAAGTCCAAAAGATGTTTGGGATGTCACTCGAGGGGGCCATGTGGTTTGGTATCATAGCCTTGAGAAGAAGGTTAAGGAAGATTGGAAGGAACTAGCTGATGTCTTTCTGAAGCAGTATGTTACGGACTTAGAGATTGACTTGTCACTCCTTGATTTGGAGAACACTAAGCAGAAGCCAGAGGAAAGTTTCAAAGAGTATGTGGATCGCTGGAGAAGCCAGCTTTTGAAAATGCAGACTCAGCCCTCAGAGAAGGACCAAATCAAAATTATCATCAAGGGCACCAAGCCCTATATTTATAGTAAGCTGAGGAGGATGACTTCGATGATTTCTGATTTTCGACAGTTGAGGGAAACTGTCATGGATATTGAGGAAGAAGAGGCTGAAAATAGAAACTTTATGGCCATAATAGAAGAACTTTTGGGGGGCGTTCTGAGACCAAGCCCGCTACTGCCGAGGTCGCTACCGTCAAGAACAGGCGATTCTCCAATCTTGGTAGGCCTTTGTCAAATGTATTTGAAAAGCTGAAAATGCAAGGACTCCTAAAACCTTTGGAACCTAGGCCATTTCCGAACCATGTGCCACCATACCTCAACCTAAACCAGTATTGTCACTTCCATCAAGAAAAAGGCCATGACACCGACAACTGTACCCGCCTTAGGCATGAGGTCCAGAACCTCATTGACTCCCATAAAATACCCAATCCAGAAAAAGAACAACCCAACACACACATGAACCATCAACCATAAAGCCACTCAACCACCCAGGTTTCTTGCATTAAGATAAGGGATAACAGTGAAGAACCATAGGCCAAAGAAGAAAGCAATACTCCGATTAATGAAGTTATTCCTCCTAGTTTATTTGATCCTGCATTTTTAAAAAAGACATTGATTTTGTCTATTTGTTCGAACCATTTTCTTAAATGATAATAAAGACGTACATTTCGCTGAATCTCTTCCGCAATATGAGTACATTTGAGAAAAGCATTCAACCGAAGTACTATGAAATTCAGTGATGTTTAGAACACGGGGAATCCTCGAATAAACAAGCAGGGGGCAGTGAGAGTATCAGACTTGGAAGGGAATTAGTTCACCAAGCCGATCAGCGTAGACAGATTAAAGCGGTGGCTTGCCTGAGGAAATGAAAACTGAGCAGTCACCAAGAGAATTGGCAGAAGACCTAACCCGACAGGATAGGAACATTCATGCATGCATACACGTAACACATTTTGCATCCTTTTGTCTTTGTTTTATTTTGTGTTCACAGGTTTTAAAGAATAAGAAAAGCGGCAAAGAACAAGCTAATCAGAAATGGTAAAAAACACAGTATCGGATTCAGGTAATGATTCCAGGGTTGAGGCCCATTTGAGTTTGAGTTTCGGGGATGACACTCTGGGGGCGAGGCCCACATTGGTTCAGCATCGGTTTCTACCGGGTATGGCACTCTGGGGGCGAGGCCCACATTAGCATCAACATCAGTCTTGCCGGATATGAAATCTGGAGGGCGAGGCCCACGTCATTATCAGTAGCTTGGGGACGAGTCCCAGGGTTGAGGCCCATATCAGTATCAGTCTGGGGGCGAGGCCCATATCAGTATCGGTCTGGGGGCGAGGCCCATATCAGTATCAGTTTAGGGCGAGCCCATATCAGTATCAGTTTAGGGCCGAGGCCCACATCAGTATCAGATCGGGGATAAAGCCCACATACAACACAGTTCGGGAATACAGCCCAGGAGAATAGGCTCTCTCTCAGCACGGTTCGGGAATACAGCCCAGGAGAATAAAGCCTCTCTCTCAGCACATTCCGGGAATACAGCCCAGAGGAATAAAGCTCTATCTTAACATAGCTCGGGAACAAAGCCTATGGGAATAAAGCCCACTTTCAAAGCAATTCGGGAACAATGCCCAGGGGAATAAAGCTCACATTCGACACAGTTCGGGAATAAAGCCCACAATCAGCTCAGATCAGGGAATAAAGCCCACATCTAACACAACTGGGGAACAAAGCCCACAGTCAGCTCAGATCAAGGAATAAAGCCCACTGTAGGCACTGCATTTTTACACATAAGTCCCTATGATGAGTCTCATTTTGGAGACACTACCTTTTAAGTCACGGAGGTCACGGGAAGGAAACGGACATCGGAAGGGGAAATTCAGAATAAACAAGGTTCATTGTTTTCGTTAGTGCTGCGTTCGTGTTTACGTTCGAACGTCAAACGAATTGCGGGCGTTCGTGCCGCGTTCGAGGAAGCGTTCGAACGGTGTCGGTAATTCTGGTTTTGCTGCTATGCAGCCTCACATCCAGCCCAATTAGCCCCCCAAAGCCCATAAAACACATCCCAATTTAAATAAATAAATATTAATTAAAACATTAACAAAATAAGATAATAATTAAATTAATTAAATAATTAAATAATTAAATAAAACATACACCAAACATAAAATAAGCAATTACCAACTTAAACTAAAATCAGGCCTAATTTAAACAAGCATCATACTAAATCAAAAATATAATCATTACCAAGTTAAAATCAATCAACCAATATTATTATCCTAACTTAAAATATTGTATTCCTAAACCAAGCCAATCAAATATTCAACCTTCCCTATCTAGCCAAGATTTGTCCCCCCCCTCAATCTTTGACTTCCCTTAACCAAACCAAATCAAATCCCTCTTTAATTAGCCCAACCATTTGCCTATAAAAAGAACCATTCACCAACCTTCTCAACCCTAGTCCCTAGCTCATACACAACACATAAAAAATTACAGGAAGAACACACCCCAAAAACAGTAAGCAAAAGATAAAGAGGAAACGGCAGCGAAACCACAAGGAAACAATAGCAAAAGACGGAGAACGACGACTCAAAACAGTAAGACAACGAACGAGAACAGTGAACCAGTGAACCGGGAGAGTTGCGGAGCATCCACCCTTCCGACGATCGTGTACCGTACATCCGAGAGGTGATTTAAAAGGTTAGACCTGAGGGCACTTTTTCATTGGTTTATATTCGTTTTTTTATCATGAATTCTATTCGCATGAGAGTCGTCTATGGATGCATGTTGTGGCTTGAATGAAATGGAAGAGTGTCGTCTCTTGTGGTATATAGGATGGAAACCCAGACGTAAATTCCGTAGCCGAATCCGAATGGACGGTAGTGCGGTCGGTCTATACTTGGGATACAACTCCACGTACCACTTGAGTAAACGGCACATTCTCTTGTTTGTGTTGCTTTATTTATTTATTTTTCGTCACCTAAATTCTGCATGTTGCTTATTTATGCATGACTCAATCGAGCGCATGGGCTTAGTAAGTGGAATGAAAGATCCCCTATGGGGAGGGGTTTAAAGCACTTTACCACGATGTTTTGCCGCGCCGGTTGATGTGTGTTTGGTTGGATGCAAGACACGTTCAATCGGACATACTTAGAATAATATGATTGTCTTTATGTTTGTATGCATGATGTGATGTGACGCGCATGGGCTTAGTATGTTGGTCTAAAGGTCATCTCTTTGAGAGATCAAGAGCCCCCAAAAGGCCACTTTTACGGCAGTACTTCGCCGCGCCCCTTTATTTTGTTGTTTATGTATTGCGTCCCATTTCATGCATCAGGTCTGTTCCCGTTCGAACGCGTTTACGAACGCAACTCGAACGCGCATGCATTTTTGCCTTATCATGCATCAGGTCTCATTTTCGTTCGAACGCGTTCACGAACGCCATACGAACGTGAGCATTCTGTTTCATTTCCGTTCGAACGCGTTATCAAACGCCATACGAACGCGAGCATTCTGTTTCATTTCCGTTCGAACGCGTTATCAAACGCCATACGAACGCGAACCTTCTGTTTACCGTTCGAACGCGTTTACGAACGCTACACGAACGCGCACACACTGAACTGAGTCTGTCTTATCATATTCATGCATAATTGCCTCTTGATTGATCTTTCTGTGTTATATAGCCAACCGTATTATTTGTATTCCTGCATTTATCCATTCTATGTGTTCTTGGGATTGTATTCAAGCATGATTAGGCTGTTAGCATGTTATTTGGTTAATAGGTTCATGAGATAGTACTCAAGCATGATTATGTTGTTATTAGTTTTCCATATCATAGGATTGAAAATATGTTCATGAGATTGCCATGTGATGTTGCATGTTGTGATGAACTTGTTGATGTATGCATATGAATTTAGAAGCATGATATTTTTGGAAATAAATGTTATTTAAGCCTGGTTAAATTATTACATAAATCCTTTTATTACAAGTGACATAAGTAAGGGACCATTCGAACCCAACGGTTTGAGGTCTTCCCTTGCGAGGGGTGAGTGCGGCCTTAAATCTCATTTTCCCGGTTCACACCGTGGGTGGCGACTCCATTACTCTCCGGTTTAGTCCCCCGTGGCTACTCCGTACTCCCAACTAGGCCGCGAGCCTAGGACAGAACAGCGTCGCCCAGTTTCTGTGTTCCCACATCATGCATGAGTTTTATACATGCTTAATTTTATTCTTGATAATCTAAATGTTTTTCACGATATGTTGTTGTTTGTGAATGTTTCAGGTAAGCAGGTTTGTTGATGAAGTGTTGCATTGTTTTGAAGACTACTTGGTTAGGTGTTAGATCGAGTCTTAATGTAATAAGTCATTTATTTTGATTGTTGACAGCTGGCTATTTTCTTTTTGGGTCTATACCGTAGTTGATAAGCGATAAATATATCAATATTTACCGTCTTTCGACCTAATATTTTGTATAGTTTCTTGAGTTTTGTGAATATTTTGATTGTTTTGTGTTATTTTGTAGATAAATAAAATAACAGGACTCTCTGAAATCAATTCGGAGCCCAAAACAGCAAAAAACGGACAAAAATGGTAAAAATATAAATTTCCTGCTAAAATGTGACGTGCTAAACTGCGCCGTCTGCTATCATGCGCTGTTAACGAGCGCTTGACACGTGTTAACATCACATCAGATTTTTTAACATGCGTAATTGCTAACATGCGCCCTCCACGTGTCACCATCACATCAATCGTGCTAACATGCGCCGGACACGTGTCATCATCCCATGCTGCCGACAGAACATATCATTACTGACGTCATCGTCGCGACGGGCAGAGCATTCTGCGTCGCGACGCCGAGCTAATAATTCAGATGCCAACACTGCTGACGCCACGTGTCACCATCTCCGCGAAGCCCGTGCCACGCGTCTAAAATCTACGGCGCGTCGCAACACGTAATATTCCACGCGTCGCGACGCGAGAGGCCAGGATTTGCCTATAAATTGAGGCCGATTTCATAATTCCAATTCATACTTTGTTCTAAGGAATTCCTTAAGAATACTAAGAAGATTTTATCTTGTTTGTTTATTTACAGCTTTCTGTATTTAATTTTATTTACTTTACGCAATAGTACTTTCTTTATTTACTTTTCAGTCTTTATTTTACTTTTCAGTATGAGGAGGTAACCCCCCTTTGCTAGGGTTAAAGGTAAAATTTTTATTATTAATATTTAGATTAATCTCCCTTAATTATAATATATAAACTATTTAAAACCTGACTTAATGGGATCCTGCCTTTATGGTTGGTTGGACTTAATTAAATTGATTTTAACCTGACTAAATTGGATATTGCCTTTATGGTCGGTTGGAATTAATTATAAATTTGACTTAATCAGGATACCGCCTATATGGTCGGTTGGTATTATCATGCAAAATTAATATATTATAATAAGGGAGATATCTAAAATAAAAGTAATAAAAGTGGATCCTCTAACCCCCAGTATTTTCTTTATTGTTTTATTTACGTTTTTAATTTCCAGCATGTACTTTATGTCATTTACTTTATTTAAGCTTTTATTAGCCATAGATATGTGTCGTAACTAAACATGTTATATGGGGTTGTGATGAATTCCAATATCACTGGTTTATAATGGGTTATTTTATAGTTTGGGTAATATAAAAGTTTATTTATTAAGTCTTAAGCTTAATGCTTCTTGTTAACTGGCCATCAATAAGATTGATGTCGTAAACTTAAAATAAACTGGATAAAGGAATTTTAGGTTTCAGCCTTAGACTTATTAACCCACGATCTCCCTTAAGGATTATATACCATTTAATAGATTTCCTTCCAAGATAGACATATACCTGTCGGGCGGGGGTAGCCACAATTGGAACTTAATCTTAATGAATTCAGGTAACTTGGTTAACATAGATATATGATTAATTGGGTTATACTGGGTATTTGCATCTGACCATCGACAAAGGCTTTTGCATAATTTCGTGTTCCAGGTTAATAAACCGATATATTACACAAACATGAGATAACCACTTCATCTTTAAAATATATTGGAATGATTCACAACCCTGGATAGTTTAATAATATTGATTTTACCTTTAATTCACTTTCGTGCTATTTTATTTACTTGTTTTAGTTTAAAGTCACCATCCAATCAAACAACCAATCAATTAGATACTTTTAAAATTTTGGCTTCATAAATTAATAGTAGTTATATTAAGTCCTCGTGGGATCGATATATTTTATACTACTTGAACGATACATGCGCTTGTAATATACGTGTGTGATCACGTCGGTCAGTAGTCTTTGTATTAGGTAGTGTTTTGTCACGGAATGCCAAATGGGGAGATTGTTAGTTCCATTTTATTGGCAATATCCGTGACAAAACAAGTTCAATTGAGTTGTAATTTATCTTGAAGAACTTCGAGTAATTGGACTAGTTTTTGGCAGAGCTGGAGCATTTTCGTTAGTGCTGCGTTCGTTGAAGTGTTCGAACGTGTGGCGTTAGTGGCACGTTCTCCATTGGGTTCGAACGAAACATTCCAGAGAGCAAGCGTTCTTGGTGCGTTCGAGTGGAGTTCGAACAAGTCTTTCCAGTGGGCACGCGTCCGTGGTGCGTTCGAGTAATCGTTCGAAATCGACTGCGATCTGAACACGTTTTTTAGCCTTTTCACTTTAAAAAACCCTAAATCTTCACCCTACCTATAAATAGAACATGTAGCCACCATCCATTAGTGTTGAAACACAAATCCCTTGAGCCAAAATCTCTCAAAGTTTCAACCTTTATTTGAAGACTTCTTATCTTCTTGTCTTCTTCATTAATGGCGTGAATCCCTCTTTGATAAACCTTCAACACAACATAACCCAAAATTCCTAATCCTTTAGAGTTCTTTAGGAGGAAGATTGGTAGTCGAAATTCTGATGTTTAAAGTTGCAGAGACAATCCGCTCAGAGACTTCAGAGGTTCTAAAGAAAATCGTGGGTTACGGGCTTAAGGAGTTCTTTGAGTTCTTGGCACCTAACATATTATAATCTATCATTAAAATTAAAAAAACATATGTGGCACCTAATATATAAATTAACTTTTTATTATTTAGTTATAAAATTAAAATATTAATTATTAAAATAAGAAATCTATTACAATATTAAAACAAAATTTCATATTTATTATAACATTATAAAATTAAAATTAATCTATAAATAAATTTTTTATTATTAAATTATAAAACTAAAATAAGAAATTATTAAAATAAGAGACATATTACAATATAAAACATAATTTCTTATTAAAATAAGAAAATTAAATAACAATCATTCATAAAACCTAGCTATTTTTTTTTATTTCGAGTCTATTGTGGATTGTTTTTGTTATTTACTTTAAATTATTTATAAAAGTTTTTTTCATGATTTTTTATTTTTTGTTGTGCTTCAAAATGCAAACTTTAACTATTAGTTTTTGGAAAGTTAATCTATATTTTAAATTATTTTTATAATTTTTTTATGAACCTTTTACTATTTGTTGTACTTTAGTATACAAACTCTAACTATTAGTTTTTGGAAAGTGAATCTGGATTGGTCAATTTTTGAAGTTAGATAATGAAATTTAAGTTAAATTGAATAAATTATATTAAATTTCATTGGAATTCATCCGAAATAAAGTTAAACAGTTTAAAAGTTATTTATAGTTATGAATATGATTTCGAATTGGAGATAAAGAGGATATAGAAACTTTAATATGAATAAGAAATATTATTTGATAATTTAGTGAAAAATGAATAAGATATATATATTAAATGTAAATAAATCAAATTATCTCATTTATACTATAAAATCGATGAGATCCAAAATATTTACAAAATCAATACCTAAAATAACATTATTATGTGTATGATATGAAATTATAGTTAAGGATATATTTAACATATATAAAGTGCGGGTCATGTGATAGTTATGAGAAAAGAAAAAAATTACATTGTGTTTCGCTCATTTGCGAAATCAGGATTGTAATTTTTTTTTTTTGTGACAAAAGACTATTATTTGATTCCATTTGATAGCAAAAATCGGCAAAACTGATAACACTGCTAGTGATTGCTGATGTGACATGGTAATGAGTGCTGACGTGGCATGATATGGAAATATGGAATGACGAAAATGCCCAAACCACATCATCGCACACTAACAGTGTTACTAGGTTTGTCGATTTTTTCTAACGGACGAATTCATTGGGTAATCTTTTGTCATAAAAAATCACAATTTTAAATTCGCAAATGAGTAAAATCACAAGGTATTTTTTTGTACTTTCCCTCATTATTAATATATGCATATTTTTTTATAACTCAGACGAATGAAGTTGATATACAGAGATTAAATATGGATTAAATGAGAATAAAATCACTATTATTTATCATCAAAACGAAATCATTTTGATAATAATTTTATCAGTGATTTAACACGTATAAATGGTTTTTTCTTTTATTTTGGAGAGGATTAATAAAATAAATATAAAATTCACTTCAATTTTAAATTCAGAATGGTACCTAATAACACGTTCACGTTGGCTAAGCTAACACGAAATCAAGTGTACAAAAGTCCAAAGCTAAATTCCTCGATCCGAATGTAAAATGGGCCCCAGAAACTCCTTATCTATTTTGAAACGGGCGTCCATTTCTTTTATTCTGTTCCATTTTCCCTCTCTAGTATGTAAGATTCTTCTAAAGCACGAAAGCACTCGCATCTCCCTTCCTCTCTTCAGGCTTCTAATCGAAAGACACATTCCAAACAGGTCCTTAATTTTATCAATTACTTCAAATTAATTTTCTACTTTTTTATTTCGTTATTAGATTATTATTGCTATTATTATTATTATTGGTAACTGTTAACAAATCAATGCATATTAATTAATGGTTAAATACCTCCTCGTTTGACCATGTTGAAATTTGGTCAACTCTAGGGTTTGGTAAGTGTAAGATTTGTGTAGAAGATGAGTCAAGGAGAATATACAATAGAAGTCACAGGGCTGTCTCCAAAGGCTACCGAGAAAGATTTGTACGAATTTTTCTCTTTTTCTGGTTCAATCGATCGTGTTGAAATTGTCAGGTATTCGTTTTGTTTATTTGTGTTTCCAAATTGGTACTTTGATTTGTCTAGATCATGCTAGTGTAGTGCTTATTGATATTCAATTGGGGATTTTTTTTTTTTTTTTTCGGTTGTTCTTTTAGTATGTTTCTAATTCTTGTTTGAGGAAACAGATCTGGTGATTTCCCGTGTACTGCCTATGTGACGTTCAAAAATGCTTATTCTCAAGAAACGGCTGTCTTGCTCAGTGTGAGTATTTGATTTACCTTTGTTGCCACGGAAGTGAGAATATTTATTAGAAACACTGTTGAATTGTTAGCTTATCGCAGTTAGATGGCTTTCTTTCACCGCATTCTGTAACTCAGTCGTTGAATTGGATATTGAAATCTATATCCATTAACTATTTGTGAGAACAACATGTTCTAATTCAATTTTGACTGTGATTATAATCATTGTTTCTTTGGTAAAGATAAATTGAGTAACTGCAGCGTATTGATGACATTGAGACATTTGCTAAATAAATTACCTGTTGCTGATGTGCATTCTTTGACGTGGCACTTAGTTCCATTTGTCATTTTGATATGTTTGGGATAACACTATGTATATGAAATGATGATTACTCTAAGGTTTTCCATACCAGTTAGTTTGTGAGCTTTATTCTCTATGAAATCTTTTAATCTTAGGGTGCAACGATTTTGGATCAACGTGTGTGCATAACACGTTGGGGACATTATGAAGATGAATTTGATTTTTGGAACAGGGCCTCGCACAGTCAGGAAGATGAAAGAGAGTCAACTGTATGAAAATTTTGCTTTTTTTTTCTTCTTGTTTTTCAGCTGTGATGTCAATGAGGTTCTCAGATCTGTTTTTCTAAATCTCTCTCTGGTAATTCATGACAGGCCCAACATAGAAGCAGCCTTGTTTCTGATGCTGGAGAAGCAGTTGCAATGGCTCAGGAAGTTGTCAAAACCATGTTGGCGAAAGGATTTATTCTAGGAAAGGATGCTTTAAGTCAGGCCAAAGCCCTTGATGAGTCTCATGGGGTTTCAGCAACTGCTGCAGCTAAAGCTTCCGAGCTGAATCAAAAAATCGGCTTAACTGATAAGATCGGTGCGGGGGTTGAAGCCGTTAAATTTGTAGATGAAAAGTATCACATATCGGAGACCACTAAGTCAGCAGTATCAGCCACTGGAAGAGCTGCAGCGGCAGCTGCAAACACTGTAGTTAACAGTAGCTACTTTTCTAAGGGAGCTCTGTGGATGTCAGGTGCTCTAAATCGAGCAGCTAAAGCTGCAGCTGATTTGGGTAACCGTGGTGTTAACCATTGAGAAGGCATTCGGCAACCCCTTAGGTACTGCTTTTGATCTGTATATTAGCCCCTTAAAAATGTGTGGCTAGGTTAGTCTCTTACCTCATTGGTCTATAATACACATACACCCTGTTTATACTTGGACCAGAAAATATTCTGTATAAATTCTGTAGTTTGGTGTAATATTTCTTCTTCATGTGTCACCATTATGAGTGTGCATTTATCGGTTTTAACCGATTAACCTAACCGTTCCGGTCATTTTTTTTTTATAATGGTTTGATTATTGTGATTAAATCGGTTTTTTCGGCTAAGATTTTTAATTTTTTCGGTTTTCTGGTTCGGTTAAGGTTATGAGATTTGTATAACCGAACCGACCAATTAACCGATTACAAATCATAATTTGATTTTATATATATTTTTAATTAAAATGAAATTAAAACTTTTACCCTCTGTCTCTACTGAGTGTACTTGTGGATTATTTTTTCATGAATTTAAATTTATTTTCTGTTGTTAAACACATATATGTTTATCTTTTTGATGAATTTAAATTTGTATTAATGTGTTAATGTGGATTGTTATTTGTGGAGATTTTGTACTAGTTAATAACTGAATTAATCAAAATCGATCGAAAAATAATGGTTAGGTTTAGGGGTGTTCACAGGGTCGGGTCAACCCGCGACCCGATCCGAACCGCGCGGGTCCTAAAAAAAATTTGCAAATTTTCAACCCGACCCGACCCTATAGTATTTATATTATTTTTCTAAAAATTTTATTATTTTTCTAAAAATTTTATTATTATTTTTATACATTTTTAATAATTAAATAATTAATTAAAAAATTGATTTAAATTACTTCTTAAAAAAAAACTGAGAGACTGACAAACTCTCATTCTTCTTCAGCTTCCTTTGAGAGAAACTGCTTCTCTTTTACAAAACCCAAAGAAGCTTTTGATGCAAATATTTATGGCTTTATTTGGTGCGTTGCATTGCATTTGCATGACATATCAAAAGAGTCAGACATGCACCCATTTTTGAATGAATGAATGAATACATATTAAATCTTAAAGGACCAACTCTTGCTTAAATTAAAAGGGATTTGGTTTAAAATTTCAGATTATTAGTATAGTATCCTTGTCATGTAACTTTTTAAATATTGTTTACAAGTTATTAATATTATAAGTCTAATTGTGAGATTTTAGAAGTGAAGTTTACAACTACTTAAATGTTATTAATATTATTATTTTTAAAGTTTTTACTTTTATTTCATTTGTTTATTATTTTTGTTGTATTAAAACTTTATATTTATGATAATTTTTTAGACCTAAAATAACAAATATTTGTATTTCAAAATAATTAATTCATCAAAAAAAATTTATGTCGACCCGACGACCCGACCCGAACCCGATCGGGTTTCACCTTCCCGTGACCCGACCCGCGACCCGAACTTCTCGTGACCCGACTCGATCGGGCCTCGCAAAATTTCAAAAAACCCGACCCGACACGACCCGTGAACACCCCTAGTTAGGTTGGTTAATGGTTATGTGTCATCATATGGTTAAATCGGTTGATCATTTACTTAACCAAATAATTTCGATTCGGTTAAAAAATCAATGATTAACTGACCGAACCGACCGATGTTCACCCCTAGTCACCATAGAAGCTGCACAAGGGGTTTATTGTATGTTATTGTTTCAGCATTGCATCGCTACCAGGAGTGGTCATGAATTACCTCGAATTACCTTGAATATTATAGGATCATATGTAAGTTCTTAAAATGAGGTTCTTTCCGATAAATGATAAAAATGTCATATTTTAGTTTTACACTAAGAATTGAACTTTCTCTAGATTCAGGGGTTCTAATTTTGGGTCAAATTTAGAGACCATAATCGACATCTTGTGTTGATTCTCTCTAAGACCATCTTTGATAGGCACCTAGGAAATTTTAGTTTGTTTGTGTTTCTGGTATCAGTAGATGGGCAATTAATCGTCCGTTGTATGACTGTGAAGATTGTAGATCTAGATTGTGTGCTAGTTATTCGCATTCACAGGATCCTGTAATTACCCACTTTTATACCCACTATAAAAATATGCTTCTGTAATTTATTTAATATTATTAAAATACATTTTAAATAAAACTCACAATATCAAAATTTAAACTAAATAAATATATAAGTTACATAAGAATCATAAAAGTTAAATGAATTAAGTAAATATATTAATTATAAAAGTTATAAAAAAAAATACAAATATATCAATTACCAATAAAGTAGTATTCAAGAGTAAACTTGTATTATTCAATAAAAAATGTAAATTTGTAAATTTTTTAGTATTTTAAAGATAAGAGAAGTAAAATATTATATAAACACAAAGGAAGAAAGTGGTAGGGTTGGCAATTGGCCGGGCTTTAGCCCATGTCCTAATCCATAAAATATATTAAAACCCGAAACCTCAAAAGTCTTGTCAATTTATGAGAGGGTCGGTTCCGGTCTTAACCCGCTTGATATGGGATCGGACTGGGGTCAAGCCCGATCCTAAATTTTTAAAAAAAAATTATTACTTAAATAGTAGTATTTCTTTTAGAAAAATTTGACATACCCTCACTATAAAATGAATTTTTCAAAAGTTTACCCCCTATAAAATAAATTTTAAGTTCTAAACATTAAAAAAAAAAAAAAAACTAAGAAAATAATAAATAATACTAATACAATTTAAACAAATCTTAAAAAACAATAATAAACCATAAAACACTACACTAATACATTAAGCAATACTAATAATAAATAATTTTCAACTGCAAACATATCATTCAACAAATATATATCATTTTTTTAAAAAAAATTATATGTAATAAAGAGTCAGACATGAGCTTTTATTTTAAATTGACCATTTAACTAAAGGGTCTCATTATCTAAGGCCATAGCCCATCGCTTTTATTAAAGATTGGGCTAAAATCCCGCCCCAGGCCTAATTGTCAAGCCTAGAAAACTGTAGATATTCAATTCACCGAGTGGAAAGTGACAATATTTTATTTTTTAGTCAAAATTGTAATGACTAGTTTTCTGGTAATTCTTTTTTCTAATAGTAATTATGATGTCCCCGGATCTAGTTTAGGATTCTTAAAATACACAAGTGATGTTGGATCTACTATCTAGTCTAATTTCATAAATCTGGGCCTTCTGCATGTTTATTATCGGATTGGGTCTATCATGTCATATGTGTCGTACCCGACCTAATGTCTTATTGAACTCCAAGTTTTGAGTCTAAAAGGCATTGGGCTCGAGGCCCAAATAAAAATTCACTGTCAACCTCTGTCTCCTAGTGTTGGACATAGTGACTTTGTGAGTTGATGTTGAGAACCCAAGAAATGGTCTTCTAATCCTCATGTGCTAAAAAGGATAAAATATATAAAAATTATATTTTACACTAAAAATTGAAATTTATCTAGATTAAGGGTTCTAATTTTAGGTCAAATTTAGGGATCCTAATCAATCTCCTCCGTTGAATCTCCCTGAGGCGACCTGTGATCGGCACCTATTAAATTTTAGTTTGTTGTGTTTCTGGTTTCAGTTGATGGACAATTAATCATCTGTTGTATGACGATGAAGATTGCAGATCTAGATTGTACGCTAATTATTCGTGCTTGCAGGTAATTACCCACTATAAAAGCATGCTTCCCCAACTTTTATGATATTATTAAAATACAATTTGAATTAAACTCACAAAATCAAAATTTAAACTAAATATATAAGTTACAAAAGAATCATAAAAGTTAAATGAATTAAGTAAGAATATTAATTATAAAAGTTATTAGATTTCATAATATTATCAATAATTTTTTTGTATATAATATAATAAAAAATACAAATATATCAATTATCAATATAGTAGCATTCAAGAGCAAAACTAAAATTTTTAATTTTTTAAAGATAAGATAAGTAATTTGATATTATAGAAACACAAAAGAAGAAAGTGGTCGATATTGATTTCACCGAGGCAAGCGACAATATTTTATTTTTTAGTCAAAATTGTAATGACTAGTTTTCTGGTAATTTTTTTTCCCTGACAGCAATTATGCTATCCTCGGATGATCGGATCTAGTTTAGGATTCTTAAAATACACAAGTATGCCAGATCTATAACTTCATATATTTGGGCCTTTTGTATGTTTTTGATCGGATTTGTCATATGTGTCGTATCTGATCTGATGTCTTATTCGAACCCAAATTTTGAGTTTAAAAGGCATTGGATTTTGGACTCGAGGCCTACATGAAATTTCATTATCAATATATTTCTCATAGTTATCGATATCAATGATTTTTTGAGTTGATGTCGGGAACTCAAGAAATGGTTTTCTGATGAGGCCCTGAGTTTCCCATATGCTTTCATACTCCTGTGCTAGAAAGAAAGAAAAAAATGTCTTCCTCAAGTAGAAAGTTTCCACTTGTTTTATTCATTTTTCTCCCCCGATCTGGGCATATGTATCTTATGTAATGTGTAAATTATCTATAATATTGGAAAAATGAAAAAGCTAATATGGGCACAACTCGATTAGCATAATGCCTGTTTCCACTCTCACTGGAAAATTCCGATTTGTGTTATATGCAATAACATGATGGCTGGCTTTCGCTCATTGGCTTGGGCCGACCTTGATAGTCACCGGCCCATATCAAGTTAAGATTGGGCTAGCTTGTCTTATTTTAAAAACATATTTCGACCCGAATGTTTGTCGTATTATTTCATGCAACTCCTTTTGCTTTGTTTTTGTTGACACGTTTAAAATGAACCACCAAACTTGGTAGTGATCTTTTCTTTCAACTAGTGTGTGGCGATTTTGTACCCAGCGGATAAAATTTAAATGTTATTTTTTTTTATAATTTGAAGATAAATATAATTATGAATATAAACTTAACTGAACATTGATTTTTAATCCCTTCTCTTTTCAAAATCAATTTGTACTCTAAAGTATTGTTTTCGTCATGTCATCAGGCTCATAAAGAGTTCCAATTTCTAATAATTTTAAGAACATTAATATGATACGCTATTCAAACTTCCAAGTAAGAAAAAAATGGAGAAAAGTGAAATTCTTTCTCAATATCAATGGTTAATTAGAGTCGAGGTCACTTGTAATGATTTTGCAGGAGTGGAGTTGAAGAAAAAAATCTAAGTTAAATTATTTTTTAAAAAATATAAAAAGAAAAAAATTATAGGGACAAGGCCTCTTGGTCTTAGGGGCCTCTACCCACTGGTTATTGTTGAAGTGAATATACTTTGAATTTCTGCTAACTCGCTATTTGAGTTATTCGTTTTAATCGATTTTAATCACTTTAAATCGATAATGATTTTTTTAACGATTTTGATCGATTAATCATTCGATTTTTAATTTTTAAAAATCGTCGGATTTCATTTTTAATATATTTTTAGTTTTTCAATATTTTTTGGAGTTTTAATTGATGATTTTGTGTGGAAAAATTGACTCCATTAGAAATGATGAAAAAGAGCGTGAATATGGTTCAATTTAAATGAATTATTATTGGAATAATAACATAAGTATCATTTATTTATTACATTTTCTTAAATAAAGATTTTTTTTTTCAATTGTATCAAAATGGTCCGTATTCATATTGACTTGACTAAAAAATCTTAGATTATTTAACATTTTTCCATCATAATGAATATTTTGTACTTTTTTTTTTCAGAATCTTAAGATATGAGTTTGTATTTTTTATTTTCAATTATACGAAATATCAATTTTACTCATTACTGATTAATCTCGATTATTTTTTATTAATCATAAATCATTTAAATCGCTTTTAAAATGATTTCTTATTAAACTATACTACTTGTAAAACTTAAGGCTATGTTTGGATTGATGGCAGATGATGAAATTGACTAGAATGTAATTTAAAATATTTGTTGACGGCTGATTTTGGTCTCAGGGGCAATATGGGAACATCACTCCCGAGACTAATCCTCCCTCAATAGTGAATTTGTTGGTTATGGGGGACCAAAGCAATTTAGCAAAAGACAGATAAATGCACCAATCAACAAGGAGATTTAACTTGGTTCGGCGGATCTTGGTCCGACCTACGTCCACGGGCGCAAAAAGGATGATACTTTTATTACTCAAACACGCTTCTCAGCTCTCTCTTTTGTTTACAAGTCTCACAATATTGATATTGATCTCCATTTTTTTCTTCCTTTCCTTTATGCACACTCTACCCTTCTATTTATAATAGTGTAGAAATCATATTCCTATTTGTACAAGAATTTCCTAGTTGAAACAATTTTCTTTTCCCATAAAGAATCCTAGTCAAAACTATTCCATTTTCCCATAAGGATTCCTAATTAAAACTACATTCACTTCTTTTATCCTATTTGGACACTGACTCATCAGTTTTCCCCATGAAAGTAGGATAACTTATCTTCTGGAGCATATCCCGCCATATTCCCGGTCTTCATGAGGTCGGTCACGATGGTCTTTTGAACTGAGAATGCTGTTGTCGATCTGAAAATGCCCGGTCATCCGATCTTTAAGTGGTCGGGTTACCGATCTTAAGTGCTCGGCCCCAAACTCATGTGGTCGGGTCGGTATTAATGATCTCGATCAACAAGGGAGTTACCCTTTTACCCCTGCCGTACTGCTTAAATATCATAGTGCTTAAAAAACACCATCAACAATATTTAAATTGAAATTGATGGAATGAGATAGAATGAAGTGGAATGGGATGGAAGGAAGTGTAACAAAAAGAGGCATTGAACCATTAAAAATACGCTGCCCAAATCGAGGAGTTTGAAATGAAACGTAACTTTAAAAAAATAACATCATCTGCGAAGACAAATTTTTCATTTGAAAAAATAACATTAAAATATTTGTCTTTTTTGCTTTTTGAATCTAAAAGGGTACAATTGTCTTTAAAACCTATTTAGTTACAATTCATTCCAAATCTATTAATTATTTACCAAATAATATTTTGGAACATTACATTAATAACCTCTCATTTTTTCCCCAAACATGATTATAGTATATTACATTACATTTCGTTCCACTCCATTTCATTGTGTTATATTCCATTATAAACCATCATCTTCCACCAATTCAAACATACCCTAAAGTTGTTAAAACTGTCATTTATCACGTATTTCGATTGTGTGAATCACTTACCTTTTAGATTTGACAATCATTGTCCTTACATATCCCCAAAGTAAAATTTGAAAATATCTTCTCCCCCGACATATCAAAAAATTCCTTAAATTTTACCCTTTTTGTATTTAATTAATCTATTTCCTTAATTATTTAATTATTTTATTTTACTTTTTGATTAAATTCTTTTATTTTTTATCTTAAATATTTTTTTATATATTTATATTTTATTTTTTTAGTTGTTTAATAAATCTTACAAATTTTTTTTATGTATATTTATTATTTATTTTAAAAGTGGAGAAATTCACTTTTATTTTATTAAAAATCGTGTTGATTCTACTTCTATTTTTATTTTTGATTTATTAAAAGTAGTGTTAACTTTTACTTTATTAAAAATTATTTATATTATTTGTTTTCGTAAAGCAATATCTGTAACTACTTTTACTTTATAAAAAATTATTTGTCTTATTTGCTTTTATTTCCTATATAAATAGGTATTTTGTAAGTTTGAAGGCAAGATCATTTGAGCATTTTAAAATAGACAAGCCTCTCTCCTCTACTATTTCCTTTTCTTATAATGGAGTTATCTTCTTAGTATAACATTATGGATGACTACAACTTCAGTGCATTTTTAGATAGTCGATCATGTGAGAATGATGTTCTAAGTGGGGAGAATATCTCCAACAATAGTCGCAATTATACACCTGAATTTACTACAGACCATGTTAATTATTATTGTTGTCTTATGTTGTTATTTATTTTGAAAGAAGAGAAATTATACATATTTGTTATTCATACATCTTCGTTATATTTTTTATATATATTTTTGAAAGTAAAGAAGATATGATAAATTAAGCGAAGAAAGTTGGTCTGGAAAATGGTATTGTAGTAGTTATTAAAAATTATGCAAATTTAAAAGGCGGCAAGCTGTCAAAGTGCAATCTTATGTGTGACAGAAGAGGAAAGTACAAACTGGCACAATATCTCGTTGATGAGAAATCCCTAATAAGGAATATTGTGACTACAAAATATGAATGTCCATTTGAGCTGCGAGGTATACCAATACCTCCAGACGGTGTTATGTTGGGATTTAGGGTTACCCGCGGTTTCCATAACCATCAAGTAGCAAAATATATCGATGGTCATTAGTATACTTCTTGGCTAAAACCAATAGAGAAATAATTTGTGCTCGACATTACCAACAATACTGCACATCGTGAAATTCTTAGTATTTTAAAGGAAAGAGACTCGCCAAACATTACGGGAATCAAAATCATTTACAATGCCATTTTAACAAACAAAAAAGCTAAACATGACGGTCTAACTTTTATTCCATCTAATTTACACTCTTATTATCTTGTATCACCTATCCCAACATGGTGGTGGGAACATTTATCGTACAAAGCTAAATTATAAGCCTCTCACTATATGATACATAATCAGTTGTAGTACGAATTATTGGACATATCACCAAGTGTGACAGGAGGGGACTTTGGAGGCAAGATAAATTATAATTTGTGTTTTTATATTTTTTTTCTTTGTTTCTTTTCTTTGTATTATTACATGTACTCTTTTCTAAAAATATATTTTGCTAACAACTAATGTTAAATAAATTAATAAAGAATCAAAAGAAAAAACACAAAATAAAAACAGTAAATAATATAAATAATTAAATAATTAAAAACAATAAATAAATTAATTAAATCACATATATATAATTTTGGGGACATGGGGAGGGGCAAAAAATAATTTTGAGGGGGATAAGGGAAAAAGCAGGCCTCGCAAAATTTTAATGCAGTACCACTCTTAAGCCTAAAGTATATATGGAGGCTGTAACAAAGTATATGAATTTGGGCCAGCGCATAGTATAGATGATATTATAATATAAAATAAATTAAGATTTTTAACCACTAATTATTTAAGGGATACAATAAAAATAAAATTTGAGAGCTATAGGTAAACTTTCTCGCCCGCATATACTCGGGACTGGCCCTAATATACGTACATACTTCCTTTTGAGAAAATTATCTTCAAACATTGAGGTAACAAATTCATTATATTTCTTAATTTAGTATATTGACAATCCAAATTCCTAGCCTCCAACCTTGTGAGTGGAATGCCAACCCTAAATCTCTCATTTTCAATATTTTTTTTAATCAACTTAACTAGTTCGCATTCACTAACAAATCTATTACTACTTGTCTAGACACTAATCGAAAAACCAGAAACAAAACTTTAATTTGCTTTAGTACAAAAACATTTCTAATGAATGGCACGTCAAATTTTATTTAATGCATACTTCATTTTCTCCGGGTTGTTTTAGGACAAACCATAAATGTTCAGCATTTTGAAAGTAAAAAAAAAAAAAAATCAAAGCACACGAAATCTTCAAACGAATTTTTAAATGAAGGGTTAATTTTACTTCACTGAGTTATGACGAATCCAAGTGTTTTTGTAGATGAATGGACGGTTGTGATTAATGGGACCATGTCTTTAAAGAAAAGTTAAGCATGGCCACGATGATTGAATTAAATAATAAAAACATAATTGGACCAATCGGTTGACAAATCACTATCATATTTCAAAATGCATGTTTTCCAATTTCAATAGCCCAAAAATATTTTTCAAAAATAAGAATAAAACATAAGCAAATGGAGGGAAAAAAGAGTGTGACATGAAGCTAAGAATGGCACATGGGATCAGCAGAGAAGCAAGAGGGCATGTGGATGGGAAATTCAGGTCTCTTTTTTTTTTTATATATAATATTTAATTTTAGCAAACTTGCTTGATGTTTTATTATTTCAGATATAAAGATGATATAAAGATTAAATGAAAATTAAAATAATATAATTGTTGTTTTAATTATTCTTGTGATTTTGGAAAGCAAATATATGATGAATAGCAGCAGGCTAAGAACATGGAGCCACCAGGCACCAGCCTTGAGTTGAGCTTCCAACTAATAATAAAAGTGTCATGTGATGCATTGAGAGTTGCTTTGTCTTTTGGCCAATTTTAAAGCAGTAAATTTGTGTGGGTCCCTTTAAAACCCCCATCAATAACCAATAAATGCAGATTGATGGGTCCTACCATTTTCTTTTAGATACATCCCTGCTGTATAGAATAAGGCATTCTAATCATTTCTCTTATCATAAGATTCATCCACTTCACACCCATTCAAACACATATATATATATATATAAAATCATATATATTAAAAAAAAAAAAATCATCTCCTAGAAACCACTCCCATGCATGCATGCATGCACTGCTTCAGTCACCAAAATATATGAGCCACAGCTAGGGAACCCGCAAAAACCCGCCCGCAATGGGTAGGATTTGGTAAATATATTAGTGGGTACGGTGCGGGTTTGGTAATTTAAAGCAGAACCCGCTGCGGGTGCGGTGCAGGTTTGGTATTTAAGAAAAAAATGCGGGTATCCGCTGCGGGTATCCATATACCCGCAATATTAATTTTTATTAATTAATATTTTTAGGACAATATAAAAAAACCTTCATATAAAAACAACTAACAAAACCTATACCTAAAACACTAATCCACACTTCCACACTTCCACTCAGCCGCAGCCCGCAACCTGCCCAACTGAAGATTTTTTACATGACTATTATTATTTTTTTCTAATCACACTTGTTAATAAAATTATAATGCAAAAATTTGGATTAAGTTCACATAATCAGAAACGGGAGAGGAGCAAAATAAGCCAGTGTTTGCTGTAACTTCAGTAGCTCTTCATTACACTTACACCACTTGAGCCTTGTAAGCATCACTTTCATTACACTTAGCAAAAAAAATATGACCAAAGGTTGGTGATTACTTTTTAGCTTATTGTCGATTGAGTTGACTAATTTAGATCATTATAATTATGAAGAAAAGAACTCGTTTTATTTATGTTTATATGAAAAAATAAACATATGGTACTGGGTCTTTCATACATTATGTTATTTATGTACTGTATATACATGCATTGCATGTTGTATATGTCAAATGAAAAACAAATGTGAAAACTACAGTTAGCAATTAAAAAAAATTATTTAATTAAAAAAATTATATTATTAAGAACACAAATTAATTCAATATTTTAAAAACCCGCAAAAATCCGTTGGGTACCGATGCGGGTTTGGTAATTTATTTTTATATGCGGTGCGGGTTTGGTAATGAAAATTAAAACCCGCAACGGGTATGGTGCGGGTTTGGTAATTTATTTATATATGCGGGTGCGAGTTTGGTAATGGAAAACCCGCACCAATGCACCATACCCTACCAACTGCCATCCCTAGCCACAACCAACTATTATTGCATCTCCATGCATCGATCCATGCAAATAATTTGGTTGAATTAGGTTTTTTTTTAGATATATATATATATATATATATATATATATATATATATATTATATATTAAAAAAAAAAAAATCATCTCCTAGAAACCACTCCCATGCATGCATGCATGCACTGCTTCAGTCACCAAAATATATGAGCCACAGCTAGGGAACCCGCAAAAACCCGCCCGCAATGGGTAGGATTTGGTAAATATATTAGTGGGTGCGGTGCGGGTTTGTTAATTTAAAGTAGAATCCGCTGCGGGTGCGGTGCGGGTTTGGTATTTAAGAAAAAAATGCGGGTATCCGCTGCGGGTATCCATATACCCGCAATATTATTTTTTATTAATTAATATTTTTAGAACAATATAAAAAAACATTCATATAAAAACAACTAACAAAACCTAAACCTAAACACTAATCCACAGTTCCACATTCCACTCAGCCGCAGCCCGCAACCTGCCCAACTGAAGATTTTTTGCATGACTATTATTATTTTTTTCTAATCACACTTGTTAATAAAATTATAATGCAAAAATTTGGATTAAGTTCACATAATCAGAAACGGGAGAGGAGCAAAATAAGCTAGTGTTTGCTGCAACTTCAGTAGCTCTTCATCACACTTACACCACTTGAGCATTGTAAGCATCACTTTCATTACACTTAGCAAAAAAAATATGACCAAAGGTTGGTGATTACTTTTTAGCTTATTGTCGATTGAGTTGGCAAATTTAGATCATTATAATTATGAAGGGAAGAACTCGTTTTAATTATGTTTATATGAAAAAATAAACATATGGTACTGGGTCTTTCATACATTATGTTATTTATGTACTGTATATACATGCATTGCATGTTGTATATGTCAAATGAAAAACAAATGTGAAAACTACAGTTAGCAATTAAAAAAAAATTATTTAATTAAAAAAATTATATTATTAAGAACACAAATTAATTCAATATTTTAAAAACCCGCAAAAATCCGTTGGGTACCGATGCGGGTTTGGTAATTTATTTTTATATGCGGTGCGGGTTTGGTAATGAAAATTAAAACCCGCAACGGGTATGGTGCGGGTTTGGTAATTTATTTATATATGCGGGTGCGAGTTTGGTAATGGAAAACCCGCACCAATGCACCATACCCTACCAACTGCCATCCCTAGCCACAACCAACTATTATTGCATCTCCATGCATCGATCCATGCAAATAATTTGGTTGAATTAGGTTTTTTTTTAGATATATATATATATATATATATATATATATATATATATATATATATATATATTATAAAAATGTAAATTTGGAGTAAAACTGTATATATCACAGATTCACGATCTTCTCTAAATTATGTTTGTAGCGATAACTTTATGTATAGTTATGGAACCACATATAGGTGAGCAGGGGTAGTTATCTCCACTCATTCCAAAAATTTATTAAAATATGTTTATAAATTAATGAAAAGTTGGATCAGCTAATGAGATAATTTTGTTTTGTTCGCTAAAATGAAGAGATAATTTTATTATGTCTGCTAAAATGAAGAGTATATATCACATTTTGTAAAAATAAAAATTTACCCTTATTGAGTCAATGTTTTGACATGTCGTTGCTTGTGTACTAGGGTTTAAGGTAATTTTTCTTTGTGGGCACGGTAATTTTGTCATTAGTTTACAATTAAAGCAAGCTAAGTATGAATGATGAGATTGGCTTTCTCCATCTTACATTTCAATCACTTGAAAGACTAATCGGAAAATTGCAATCCATTTTTACATCATAAACGAATTTGTGGGTTTGTATGTTTGTGGATAAATTAGCTATTTTGAGGACCATATGTTGGAGACTTAATTCTTTTCATGGGGCCAATGTGTCTCTTTTTCTTTCCATGCTACCTGACAAATTGATAAAGGCAACAAAAATAGTGAAACTTCAACGTGAATTTGCTTTCACTATTATTTTGTATATCTTTATCCATGTTTATAAAGAAATTAAAAAAGCTACATTGTATAGTACTAAGGTAATTTTGTAATATTAATTTAGTTTTAGTGGTTGATAGATCATAGATTCTTTCCCCTCTTTCTAAGTTTTCGTATTGGAAAAGCTGAAAAGGTACCAAGCTTTTACTTAGGTTCTGTGTTATGGTGAAAATTGTTCATGTAATCTTTAGTTAAGGAATCAAATACAAAACCGTCACATATTTCGATTCGATTCATTTAAAATTCGACACTAATTTGATTTCCCAGAGTATATCCTTAATAAAGGGAAACATGTATGAGAAATTTTGAAATGATGAGCCAGAAGACTCTAAAGAATATTGATAGGTAAGCAAGGGGACATCTTGTGAGTTGTGAATGTACATTGAAAGCAACATGCATTATATATATTTTGACTTTTCAAGCTGAGGTGAAAAAGGATGTGTTGTGTGTAGCAAATTTATGAAACCAAAATATGAATCCAGTACAGTTTAAAGATGCTTCAATGGATTGGATGGATGGCCATGACCCTGCTGCCTCAAATAATTTGTATGACATAATGGATGCGTATTATGTAAAGGTTAATAGCTACGAATAATTGCCATTGAAGTAGAGGTTTTGGCGATCGATTTCACTTTTGCTACTCATTGTTGTGTTTTCTGTTGAGTGTCTTTTACTACCTTTTGAATTTTCTATTTGGTTATAATTACATTTGTGAAAAAATAATGTCATTTAAGTGAAGTTTTTGTAGGAGATTAGTACCTTTTCTTTTTCGGATTTTCCCTTTGAGTTTACTGGAAAAGATTTTAACAAGATTAATATCTTCATTTGTTCAACTTAGACTTTTCTTTATTTCTTCTATTTACTATATATTTAGTTTTATCTATTTAATATAACACTCGACAACATATGATTTGATAATATTGTATACTAATTTAGTTGGATCTAAAATTTTGTTTGATGGTTCGCCGTTGTTGAGGTCATTTATTTGTTTAAATGGTCATTTATTCGTAGTCTAGTAATATATATATATATATATATATTATATATATATATATATATATATATGTAGGTTGTGGAAGAAAAAAGTGGATTGGACATGACGAAGAGGGCCACAACCCACAAGGTGGTGGGGGTGTGACTGAGAGAATCAGTGGGATTTAGAAAAATATAAATTAATTAATTCATGTGAAAGTGAGACACGTATTAACACAGAGACAAAAAAAGGACCAGCTCTTGTAGGGTATATGGTAATTGCTTTCTTTAATTCAGTTTCAGTGATCATCATTAACAAACGAGTAATGCTGCTATTCTTTTCTTGACGCAGACGTACGATTTCATTTTCGAATAGATAAATAATGTAATTTTTATATATTAGGAACCATAAAATAGGGTGTACAAGTCTTAGATGTATGCATAAAAAAGAAGAAGGTATCATTTGCACAGGCAGTAGCATTAAATTCAAATGCACAGAGGTAGAGAGTGAGAAAGAAGGGGCTAATAAGCATGTAGCAAAAACTGCTGTTGCTGTTGCTGATGCTGATGCTGATGAATGAAAAGGATAATGGATACGATCGAAAGGAGTTTCGTCTTAATGCATGATACTTGTTGGTGGGTTTGGTAGCAAAGCCTGCCCCTCTTCTTGGACCCATCCCTATATTCTCTCTCTCTCTCTCTCTCTAAATATACATACTATACCAGCTCATTTCTCTCTTCTTTTAAGTTATCTCTTTTCTTCACAGCACCGTACATAAAATTACCAAACACTGTTTGTTTCCTGTAAAATTTACGTGTTTTTTTTTTTTTTTTTTTTTTTTTTTTTTAGTTTTTATTTATGTTAACTTAGATATCTTTCTATTCTGTTTTTTTTTTAATCGTTGGAAACTCCGCCGTCAAACCATCCCTTTTGGGCTTAAGCGAAGTAGGTAAAACCTCAACTGTTTTAGTTTCTTACAAGAAACATACTCCCTAAATTCGAATACATAATCTCAAAGTGAGATCTTGAACCCTACATCATCAAGTCACGCTCCCTTGAGACCTTTCTATTGTGGTTGATATAGAATAACACCATTTATAATAAGAAATAATGGAGTTATGATTTTGGTTGGATGGAGGCTGAATTGTAGAAATAATAAAATTGACTATATCATAATATAAATTTTATAAAATTAAAGAATCCAACAATAAGGGTAATAAGGAAAAATTATAAATTTCAAATTCACATCAAATATAGATTATTTATTTATTTAGGGTAGTCTAAGCCATCCTAAAATTACATGTGATTTCGCCACTGATAATTTAATCAATTTTTTTTTTATTAGAATACTTAAAAATATACATTTAACATACCCAGATTATCCTTAATCGTGAGTTTCACATGCTCCAATTCTACATTATGCGATAATGTATCATTCAATTTATTCAAGTTCGATGCAAATATGGTTCATTCCGAGCTCAAACATGTAGTAACGTAGTTAAGAATTTTGTCCAGTCGGACACGTTTAAAATTTATTACAATTATTTTTAAAAATTCAGATTATAATATATATCGCAAAACTATAATATTTGCATTGCTCAATGAGAATTCATGTAATGAAAACATGCATTATAATTTTATTTTCAATTCATGCTTTGGATAGTAGATGAGTGACGAATCGGTATCAGTAAAATTAGGAGACAAATTTATAATTTTCTTTTGATACTTATAGATTTTTTAAAGATGAAGAACTTAAAAGATGTAAGTTTAAAATATACTTAAGAAGCACTAAGAAAAAATGAAAAAAAAAACATTATCTTTTATTATACTGTTATTTAGTGTCGGTAATCGATTTTATAAAATCAAAATAATAAATTAAATTAAAAATAATTACACTTTATATCATAGACAAGTTGAATTTTTCAAAAATAATTGGATAATTAGCGTAATTTTAAAATTTAGTTGCGGTATTTTTAGAAAATTAAAAGAAAATAAAATATATTTTAAAATCATATTTTAAAATTTTTCGAAATCTAAACGGGACATGTGCGCTGGTTCCAATGTGGCTACCCCACTGCAAACATGTCATATCATAAAATAATAACTATATAAGTACCCTTTTATTTTATTTTTAAATTTTGAAGATGCACCAACTTCACATAAAATTGGCATTTAAAAATGAAGCCCATTTTCTGTCCCATTGACAATGGAATCAAAGTGCATTTGCTTAATTCGTGTATTAAAGCTTATTCTTTACGTTAAAAGACAACTGTCTTTATTGAGATAACACCACTGCTTGTCTCTTAATTAGAGTGAGGGACCAGCAACAAATATATATATATATGGTTTGATGGTATAGGGCTCACGATTTTATCTTGAGGTCCTGAGTTCGAATTCAGAGATTGTGTTTCTTATAAATGTCTGAAACTGTCAGAGATTTTACTTGCTCCACTTAAGTTCGGAATGAGTGGTTTCACAGTGTAGTTTCCAACGATTTAATGCAAAAAAAAAAATGACCTTATAAAAAAATCTTCATTAATTTCAACACATGGTAACTTGTTTTTGGCTATGTCATTGCCTTATTTAGCGGGGTTCTGCAGGGCAAAAAACAAAATGTATTTAATTTAGTTTCTTTTTTCCTTTTACGTATAACTTGTTGAATAACATAATAATTTTCCCATTATTTTACTGAAATCACACCAAAAAGAAAAATGAAAAATATAACCACAAATCCCATCCACCTCTCTCTTTGCTTTCTCTCATATATAATATATATTAATTTATATATACACATCAAATAAAAATAATCTCTTTCTGCTAGCTTCAAGCTGATAAGGTATATAAGCTATCCCTCCCACCAATCTCTGCATCTCCTTCCTAAAGAAGAAACTTTAATTTTCTTTAAGATTCATCAAGAGATTACATTTGCTTTTTATATTAATTATTTCCACATCCTTAATTCTTTCTCAAGTTTGAACATGACAGTAAGATTGTTAATATAGTTCTTAATATGCATATTGGTGGCATAAGTTTAGCTATAAGCTGAGGTCATGTCTTGTAATGGGATGGCTTTCTTCCCAACAAATTTCATGCTTCAAACTCCCCATGAAGATGAACATCAACCTTCCAATTCTCTCAATCCAATTCTTCCCTCTTGTGCTCCCCAAGACTTTCATGGTACCCTCTTTTAATTAGCTATACATATAATTTTTTTTTTTTTTATGGGGTGAAATGAAAATTAATTTTGTTTGTGTGCAGGAGTTGCATCTTTCTTAGGGAAGAGATCAGTGTCATTTTCAGGGATTGATCATGTGGGTGAAGAATTAGCAATTGGGGAGGATGATTTGTCAGATGATGGCTCACAAGCAGGGGAGAAGAAGAGGAGGCTTAACATGGAACAAGTTAAGACTCTTGAAAAGAACTTTGAATTGGGTAACAAGCTTGAGCCTGAGAGAAAAATACAGCTTGCTAGGGCTCTTGGGTTGCAACCAAGACAGATTGCTATTTGGTTTCAAAATAGGAGAGCCAGATGGAAGACAAAGCAACTTGAGAAAGATTATGATTTTCTTAAAAGACAATTCGAAGCGGTCAAGGTTGATAATGAAGCTCTCCAAACTCAAAACCAGAAGCTTCATGCAGAGGTAATTAATTAGTCATTCAAAATTTTACTAGCTTCCTTCTTGATTTGTATGATACATAGTGACTTCTTTTAATTAAAATTTATATGGCCTTTACTTTACTTTGATGATTCGATCTGTAAAATAAAGTTGGAATCAATGATGTTCATTTTTCTATGATACTTTTTGACTTTTTCTTGCACCATGAGTTTCAGAACTAATGGAAGCTTTTTTCAGAAAGCTTTATTTTCTCATCATCATCATCATATCTTTAGCTTTTTGATATATTGATCGGTTACTGTTTAATGTTAAAAGGGTAATCAAGCTGTAACTTTTCTCTTGCATAATTCTTTAATTATTAATTCAATAAGTATGAATGGTTATTAGTTATTATGTTGGCATGCAGATAATGGCACTGAAAAGCAGGGAAGTTACAGAATCTATCAACCTGAATAAAGAAACTGAGGGGTCTTGCAGCAATAGAAGTGAGAACAGTTCTGATATCAAATTAGATATTTCAAGGACACCAGCAGCTATTGACAGCCCTCTATCAACTCATCCAACAAGTATAAACTTGTTTCCAACAACATCATCATCATCAATAAGGCCAACAGTTGCAGCACAACTTTTCCATAACTCATCATCATCATCATCAAGGCCTGATCTTCAATGCCAGAAGATTGAACAGAATATGCAAGGAACTAAAGATCAAGAAAGCCTTAGCAGCATGTTCTGTGGAATGGATGATCACACTGGATTTTGGCCATGGTTGGAGCAACACAATTTCAGTTGAAATTAATTTGTTAATCATCAAGTGTCAAAATTGTAATATACCCATTTCCCAGAATTACTTTTGCAACAACTTGCTTACCCTATTTTATATATGAGTTTGTAGTCCATGTTTTGTTACTTAAAATTAGAGTGGCTTATATCAAGTTCAGTACTTTACTTGTCATGAGGGATAAAGATCCTTATTATGGAGAAATAAAAGGGTATGTCTTTTAATTTGAGTTAAATACAATGTTTGCATTTGGATTATGAGTACCCAAAAAAATCTAAACTTATTGAGTTACCCTCTCGGTATTGCTTGCTGGTGGTGAGTAGCCCTGGGCATTATCGGATTCGGATCGGATCGAACCGAATCCGAATCTGATATGATCTGATCCGATTTGCGCTGAGAAGTTTGATTCGATCGGACTGGATTATCTTATCAAACTCGATCCGATCCGATTCGAATGATTTCAGATCAGATTGGTTTGATCCAAAATGGGATGATTTCGGATCGGATCGGTTTGATCCGATTCGAATTTGGATCGGATCGGTCCGAAATCATCCTATTTCAGATCGAATCAATCCGATCCGAAATAGGATGATTTCAGATCGAATCGATCTGATCCGATCCGAATTCGGTACACAGTTCACACAATATGATCAGACCACACGGCACACAGAATCTAAAGTATTTTTGATAAATGCCAACTATGCTCTTCGGCTAATGCTTACCAACTAACCACGTCGATTTATGCTAATGTTTACTAACTTCCCACTAGTTTATAATTGATAACCATGGATTAAAAAACCAAGACAGTGAGACACCTCAGTTCGGTACACAATACACACCCTAAATCAAAATTCAAATCAAACACACTGGATAAATCCTCACAAGTATTACAAACATTAACAAAAAAACCAAATTAGCTTCTGAAAAAAGCAAACAAAACAATAGAAATATAGATCAAAAGAGCAGCATGGACCAAAATGACCAAAGGCACAATAGCAGCAAGACTGTGACCACTCCCACTCTCACAAGACAGAGTCTCAAGCTTAATCTGCACAACATTAATCAAACCCAACATCAAGAACACGCACCCAACATCTAGTACTCTGCCTCCAATAGCATGACTTCCACTTCATTGGTTCACAACTGTTTTCCGACACGCTGTTTGATTGAAATGACCATCTCTCACGGAGAGATTTCCACTTGCGCCTCCCTCTTCACCAACCCCAACCAAAACACTTTGTGCTTCACAATAAGCCAAATATGATTTGCAGGTCTCCATATGCCTCTTCAAGTTGGTTGTTGACCGATCCTTCGTACTACAAGCATAAGTCTTCTGACAATATGTACATACAGCCCTATTCGGGTTATCTTCACACATGCGGAAAACTTTCCACACTTCAGATCTTCTCTTTCTTATTTTAGTTGCTTCTGATGTGATTGATGGCGACGAATCATGTTTTTTTGACAATGGCGGTCTCTCTCTCGGAGGTTGATGGAAATTTTCTCTTATGTTTCCTTCTTTCTGTTAATTGTACATCAAATGAATCTGATTCCAACCCACTACTGTTGGATGAGCTTTCAAACCTACTCATCTACAATGAAAATAGAGAAGTGAACGTTAAAGTTTTGAACAATAGGACAACATTATCAACAATAGGGGATAACAACATACACAAAATTATTTGTCGTGATTATCTTATTTTTTGTGTGACTATCATTACTCAAATGATGCATAAAACAAGTCTCATGTGGTCATTTCACTACAAGAAAATAGATCTTTAGCGTCGAAAAATTTCATCGCTAAAGGTCTTTAGCGTCAAATAATTTTTGACGTGAAAGCTTGGTCGAGGAAGGTATTTAGCGTCGAAAATAAATTTCGACGCTAAAAATATATCTTTAGCGACGAAAATATTGGTCGCTAAAAGTACTTATCTTTAGCGTCGAAATTTTGACGCTAAAGATGAAAGTAAAAAAAAAAAAAAATTTCGTTATAATTAGTTTTAAAAACTAATTATAACAAAATTGATATTATAAATAAATTTCAAACTAATTTAATTACAAAAGTAATTAAATTTTTAGAAAACATAAGAACATAATTACAAATTTGTTATAAAATATTATGACAATGATATCTTTATTAATATAAAAATAAAATTATAAAATTTATCACAACAAAAAAGCTTAAAATAATAAACAAAATGATAAAATATAATTTTTCTATATATTTTCTCCATCTTCACTTTCATATTCTTCATCTTCACTTTCATTTGTTCTTCATTTTCTTCACCATCTTCATTTTCATAATTTCTTCATTTTCATATTTCCCTACAAAAAAAAATTTAAAAAATTAAAATATTGGATGTTAATATAAAATATAAAAAACGAAACAAAACATATAAGGAAAAATAAAATTTAGAAAGAAAATAAGAATATGAGAGAAAGAAAGTGAGAATAAGAGGAAATGAATTTATAAGGAAAAAACAACCTTTAGCGACGAAATAGGCTTTCGTCGCTAAAGGTCATCAAATAGCGAGAATTATTTCCGCCAAAATTTTGATTTTTAGCGTTGAAATTTTTGACTTTTAGCTTCGAAAATTCGTCGCTAAATGTCAAAAATTTAAATCAAATTTCATTATGTGAAAAGTTCAAATTTTAGAATGCGGGAATTCGGAAAATTTAAATTTACCCTTTAGCGTCGAAATATTTGACTCTTAACGTCGAAAATTTCGTCGCTAAATGTCAAAAATTTAAATCTAATTTTATTACGCGATAAATTCAAATTTTATAAGGAGGGAATTCGAAAAATTTAAATTTACCCTTTAGCGTCGAAACATTCGTCGCAAATGATCAAAAATTTAAATTTAATTTTTTTGGCGAAAAGTTCAAATTTTAGAAGGCGGTAAATCGAAAAATTTAAATTTACCCTTTAGCGTCGAAATTTAAATTTCGACTCTAAAAGATAACCGTTTAGCGTCGAATGTAAATTTCGACGCTAAAAGGTAAATCTTTAGTGTTGAAAATCTATTTGGACGCTAAAAGGTTAACCCTTTAGCATCCAAATAGAATTTCGACGCTAAAGGTTAGAACATTTAGAGTCAAAAAACTATTTTGACGCTAAAGGTGCAACCCTTTAGCGTCCAAATAGATTTTCGACGCTAAAGGGCAACCCTTTAGCGTCAAACAACTATTTCGACGCTAAAAGTTTGGACGTTAAAGGTCCATTTTCTTGTAGTGTAATTTTTCAAAAGAGTTCGCACAAAAAACATAAAAAAAATATATATAACAAACACACTAAAAAGATAAATAAAATTTAGTTAAAAGACAAATAAATTAGTCTTTTAATTTTATTGTTTTTTTTTTTTTGTGTTATTTTCTCTGTATCTATCATTTTTGTTTTCATAAAATTTAGTTCTCGCCATTTAAAATTTTATTTCTGACCATTAACTTGCTAATTTTAAGGCTTGATGTATGTATTGTTATTTGTATACATAAGTAGTGCATTTTTTAATTTTTGTTTTTTTTTTTTCGTAGAAATATCTACAAAAAAAAACAAAAAAAGTAATCAGAGTGTTATATCAATTCAATTTTCTAAATCAATTTGTCATTAACTTAACCTCATCATTGTTTTTTTTTTTTTTTTTTGATAACCGGGGTGTTCGGACCAGCTTACGTGCACCTCGACTAATCCCCGGGACCTGTGCCCCGTGCCCTGATGAGTGATAAATGTATCACTATTTCCCACTCATTTAACTTAATATTTTGTATAGTTTCTTGAGTTTTGTGAATATTTTGATGTGTTTTGTGTTATTTTGTAGATAAATAAAGTTTCAGGACATTCTGGAGGTAATTTGAAGCAAAACTGTGAAATTTGGTAAAAAGGGTATTTTGGTAATTTTGGACGTCCCGACACAAAGGGTATTTTGGTAATTTTGGACATCCCGACACCGAAATAAAGTTTCAAGACATTCTGGAGGTGATTTGGAACAAAACTGTGAAATTTGACGAAAAGGGTATTTTGGTAATTTTGGGCGTCCCGACACCGAGGGTATTTTGGTAATTGCACCACCATGCCACGTGTCAAAGATTCAACAAGCCGTCTTTTTTAGCACACCATGCCACGTGTCAAAAATTCAGCGATCCAAAAAAAAAAAAAAAAAAAAATCAGAAAAATAATAAAAAAATAAAAAATCAAAAAATAATAATAAAAAATTAGATTTTTTTGCCTATAAATAGATTTCGAATTTTTAGTTTCAAAGGTACCTCATCCTCTGAAATCCTTATATAAAATAGAGTTCTTCTTATTTTCTTCTTATATTCAGTTTTATTTACGCTTTGTAGTAGTAATTCTATCCATCCATGAGGGGGTAACGTTTCTATGCTGAGGTAATAAGGTAATTCTTTTACTTTTTCTATTTAGATTAATCTCCCTTAAAATATAATATATAAACTATTTAAAATCTGAATTAATAAAAAGATACTGCCATTCTAGGTCGGTTGGTTATTCAATTTAAACTGGTTAAACCTGACTTAATGAGGATACCGCCATTCTAGGTCGGTTGGTTTAAGTTTATATTTCTGTTCCGCCTTATGGCTGATATATTGAATTTGACTTAATCAGGATACCGTCATTCCGGACGGTTGGTTTAAAATATCACAAGATTATATATATTATTATTTTATGGGAGATATCTAAATAGTGAATAATAAAAGTTAATTCCTTTTACCTTAGCATTTCTTTTTATTACTTTTCAGTAATTTCATTTTATGTCTTTTAAGTTTTTATTAGTTTTAGCTATGTATTATAACTAAATTAAATATCTAGGGTTGTGATAAAATCTAATATAACTGGTTTTAAAAAGGGTTAGATTATAGTTTTGGTAATAAAGAATTATTTGTTGAGTCATAATCTTAATGCCTTTTTATTAATTGGCCATTAATAAAATTGATTAGATAACTTAAAATGAACTAGACATAGAGATTTTAAGTTAAAGACCACAGACTCAACAACTCACGATCTTCCTTAAGGATAGATAACCCTTTTAATAGATTTCCTTACAGGATAGGAATATACCTGTTGGGCGGGGTAGTCATAATTGGAACTCAATCTTAATGAATCTAGGTAATTTAATTGACATAGACATATGGTTCAATTGGATTATATTAGGTATTTGTAAATGATCATTTGGAAGAGGCTTTTACATAATTTAGTGTTCTAGATTAATAATTTAATAATTTACCCAACTATGATATAACTACTTCATCTTTTAATTAATATTGGAAGAATTCACAACCCTAGATAGTTTTAATCTTCATTAATCTTCTTTCAATTTGTTTTACTTGTTTTAGAATCATCATCTTTTCAAATCAATCAATCATCTTATTAGATATTTGTAAATAAATAGTATCAACAATTAATAACAACAGTAGGAATTAAGTCATCGTGGGATCGATATTTTTATACTACTTGAACGATATGTGCGTTTGCGTTATACGTGTGTGTTTACGCCGCTCATGCCCTCAGAAGTTTCCCAACACAGATCAGGGTAAATCACTGGCTTTTTCACACCAGGGGGCATGGCCCCAAGGAAATGCATCTAGTGGGATTCGAACCTTGAACCTGAGAGGGAGCAAACCACTCAAGCCCAAAGCCTTTACCACTGAGGCAACCCCTTGGGGTTCCTCATCATTGTTTATGTTCTAGTTATTTCACTACAAAAAAAAGGGTCTTTAGCGTCGAAATTTTTCGACGCTAAAGTACAAATTTTTGACGCTAAAGGTTATTAGCGTCGAAAATTTTCGACGTTAAAACTTGGACGAGAAAGACAATTAGCGTCGAAATAAAAAATTTCGACGCTAAAGTACAATATTTTGCGTCAAAAATATTTCGACGTTAAAACATGTATTTGGCGACGAATAATTTCGACGCCAAAAAGTTGACCTTTAGCGTCGAAATATTCGACGCTAAATGTGATATAATATTAAAAAATATATATCATTTTATTACCTTTAGCGTCGAATATTTCGACGCTAAAAGGTATAAGAATATTATTATTACAAATTAATCTCAAACTAATTTCATTACAAAAGTAATTAAATTTGTTATAAAAATTATTACAAATTTGTTACTAAAAATTTATAATAATGACATTTTTATTGATATAAAACTAAAATTACAAATTTTATCACAATAACAAAATATAAAATGATATTTTTATTGATATAAAACTAAAATTACAAAATTTATCACAACAAAAAAATATAAAATGATAAAATACAATGATAAAATACAATTTCCATCTTCACTTTCATTTTCTTCATTATCATCATTTTCACCATTTCTTCATCTTCATATTCCCCTATAAAAATAAATAAATAAATATTAGATGTGAATATAAAATACAAAACAAACAAACAAACAAAACATTTAAGGAAAAATAAATTTAGAGAGGAAATAAGAGTATGAGAGAAAGAAAGTGATAATAGAAGAAATGAAAGAGCAAATGAATTTATAGGCAAAAAAAAAAAACCTTTAGCGACGAAAAGGATTTCGTCGCTAAAAATCCTCAAATAGCGGGAATTTTTCCGCCAAAATTTTGATCTTTAGCGTCGAATATTCGTCGCTAAATGTCAAAATTTAAATTTAAATTTATTAGGCGGTAAATTCAAATTTTTTAAGGGAAATACGAAAATTTTAAAATTAACTTTTAGCGTCGAAATTTAGATTCGACGCTAAATGTTGTACCTTTAGCGTCGAATCTAAATTTCGACGCTAAAGGTTGAACCTTTAGCGTCGAATTTTTTGACTTTTAGCGTCGAAAATTTAGTCGCTAAATGTCAAAATTTAAATTTGAATTTATTAGTCGATAAATTCAAATTTTTTAAGGGGGAATTCGAAAAATTAAAATTAAACTTTAGCGTCGAAATTTAGATTCGACGCTAAAGGTTGAACCTTTAGCGTCCAAATAATATTTCGACGCTAAAGGTTGAACTTTTAGCGTCCAAATAATATTTCGACGCTAAAGGTTCATCCTTTAGCGTCTAAATAATTTTTGTCGCTAAATGATGGAACATTTAGCGTCGAAATAGAAATTCGACGCTAAATCATCAATCATTTGGCGTCAAATAATTATTTCGACACTAAAAGATAAACATTTAGCGACGAATCTAATTTCGACGCTAAAGAGTTTATTGGCGTCGAAAAAAATTTCGACGCTAAATATTTGGACGCTAAATGTCTATTTTGTTGTAGTGTTTTTATAAAATTATATATACATATAATTATACACATAAATATTAAAGATAAAATAATTTTTATCATGTAGTGAAATATTTTTTTATCCTATATTAAAATATTTTTTTTTGTTTTTTTAGTAATTATGTGCATGATTATGTGCGTAATTATGTGAATATATTATTGTTGTTATTTTAAACTACACAGTAAAACGTTACCATTCTATATATACTGGGTAATAGTCCAAGATTAATATAATAAGGTCTTGGGAAATTATCATTTTCCATCGGTTAAATGACACAAGTACCGTTTTTTCACGAAAATTTTAAAATCGTTCTATTTTCCACGTAAAGCTTCAAATGTATTTATTTTTCCACTTTTATAAGGTGAAAAACATATAATTTTAAGTAAATTAAATGGATCATTTATACACATTTTATTTCATTAGGTGGAAAAGTGAATAATTTTCAAACTGTAGGTGGAAAAGAGAACGAATTCAAAGTATTTGTGGTAAACGATACTTAAATTCTTCTATAATCTTTTGTTCATACATTAGCACAAAAGTAAAAGGATTAAAAGTATATGATCCTTGCACCACTAATTTTGTTTATTTCTTCTTGATAACATCTAACATCGTATGGAAAGAATACTCCAAATGAGATTTACGTGATGGCCATTTTTAACTATTAAGAATTGGTTTAAGAAGATTACTATTTTAGGAAAATTTTGATGGGAAAAAGAGAAAAAGTAATTAATGTTTTGATAATTTTTTTCATTTGTTATAAAAGTGATGTCAAAGCTTTCCTAAAATGAATTCTTAATACCCGTTAACATTACCTTAAATATTAGTTTATACCAACAAAATCAGCTTATAATTTAGGAGGTCGGATCCTCCAAAAAGTAGAATATCTCACAATTGGAAATATGAGCTAGAATGGCTTTGTGTTGTGCCTTTAAGATTTGACAGTTGGGGGCAACAACTGTCATAACAGATATATATAACTAGATTCTGCAAACTCGAATAACACAAATTATAAACCAACAAGCATGTGATCACAGAATCTGGAAAATCCTTCTCCATATGATCTTGATATATATATTCAAAAGAAGATCAAGCAGCTGGTATTGGTAAGCTTAGTGGTTAATATATACATATTCAAATTCATGTGATGCAGCTGCAGGTTGATATAATATTCGGCAACATTGCTGGAAACTTTGGCATTTGTTTCAGTGGCCATATTTTATAATTAAGTGGCCACATGCTTATATAGTTGTTTTAATTCCTTCAAGTAATCACTTAATTAGCAGACTGTATTAGAAATATTTTAATATTGCAATAAAAATAACCTGGAAATGAGACTTTTTTTTTTTTTTAAAAAAAAGTTCCCAGCATGTTTGAGATATATGATTGCTAATTTTAAATTATGTCTACATGTGAATGCCAATAACATATAAACTTGGAAGTTTATTTTTAGGGTGGCGTCAACGGTTTACAAAATATAATAAGAAGCAACTTTTTTTTTTTGGGGTGATCACTGTTGGGGTTTTTGGGTCGGGGCGCAGCGGAAGCGCCGGTCCGGGCGATATCGTATTTTAAAACTTTTTCAAAATACCGAATAAATTATTCAATATCTAATATGAATAATTTATTCATATTTCACCTAAACCTATTTATTTAATATCAAATATTAACATAAACAAGTTGAAAACTCGCGAAATTTTTACGAAAACTGTTTTTCCGTAAAATTGCCTAAAACGCGTTTTTGACCGAACCGACACTTATGGAAATTGCCCAGGTCAGCTCCAATAGTGTCGGGGCAGTACACGGGCTGCCAAAACAGTGACATAATCATTGTTTTCACAGCCGTCGCCCGGTTGGTTCAAAATCCACCCGGTAACACCATTTTGGGCCGTTTTCGCTTATTCAACTCCGAAACACTTTCCGGAAATTGTGCCGACTCCCAAATTACATCCATTACATTCTAAACACATCAATTTCATCACAAAAATCAGAATCAAACTCAGACCTGTAGCAGAAACCGAATTTGTCATTTTTCATGCTTTTAATCCAAAATTCCAAGATTAATCAAATTAATCAACACACCAAATCAAGTCACCACACATATGAATCACTCTAGAACAATTCTAGGCATAATAAGAGTGGCTATTACACTCTAGAATGACAACAAAGTTGTCCTACAACAATTGATTAAATTGGACAATAATTACACTAATTATTTCCAAAAACTACTTCACACATGCCATACACTTCCAATTTTATCCATCATCAACAAAAGCCCCATTTTTCAGAAATTAAAGAACCCTAGATCATATCTAGCAACTCAAGAAACAAGAAAATAAATTTATAAGCCAAGGGTTTAATGAATTACCTTTAATCCACTTGATTCCAAAGCTTTTTTCTTGATTTTTCTTTAATTCTTCATGGATTTTTGAAAACAATTTCCAAACCCATTTTTGGAGTGCTTCACGTCAATGGTGGCTTGGAGAAGAAGATGATCAAAACAATTTTTCTCTTTCCTTTTATAAAAAACGAAATTGGAAGTCAATGGGCATTTTTGTCCTTTTCAATTTTTAATCAAACAAAAGTCAATATATATACTTTATAATTTCCAATCAAAATTGAACATATATAAAGCATAATTGATTCATGCCAAGTCTTCCAATTATAATCCACCATTTGTCATAACAATTATAATAAATGAATAAGGTTGGAAATTTTTTAATTATTTAATTATTTAACTATTAAATAATTAAACAATTAATTTACACAAATATATGTATTTTATTTACATTAAATAATAAATACATATATTTATGGCATGTGACAAAAACTCATTTGACAAATAATTAATGTGTATCTAATCATATTATGTATTAAATACAAATACACAATAATTATTTGCGGACAAAATCCATTAATTGCATGTGTTATCGTTTAACGATTAAACGATCCGAATTAACTCATTTAATCCGGTGAAGTATTATGAATAATCTGTATTATTCATATCACGTTGCCCAAGTGCTCAACGAGTACACTTCATATTGTGGGACTCTCTAAGTTTAGGTTTATCTGTCACGAAATCCAATTTCGTGTCCATAATCCACCCACTCATGGATTATGACGACCACAGATAATCTCGCTAAACTATACAAGCCGAGGTCATAGCATACGTATAATCCATCCGTCACAGGCCATCCGTATTATACCTGGGATATAGATGAGAACGTCAAATCCGTTCGGTATAATACAGTCGACTTTTAATTTACGATCACGAAATAACACTCGGAACTGGTTTCCGATGTTATACCACGGCCATAGATTTACTAGATCGTAAACACGTGAGGATGCCTATATCATGTACACATGACTGACGGATCCTATCTTGATATGCACTGGATATCATGAGCATCAGTCCACACCCAACGAACAGACGAAGGTCTGATCATGAATAGATCGTTGACGTGACTGCCATCAAAGTGTGGAGGATAACTCATATATCTCACTGTGGTATCTCAAGTCGAAGGACCACTATGCTCGCTCAACTCGAGAAGGTTCCTATTGACGTTGGTGTACCATCTATTAGGAAACCTTCAATGAGTCGTTCAGTGTCTTATCAAATAAACACCTACATGTCTATACGAGTCTCCCGAGACTCATGGTTCACTGGGATAAATCATCGGACCGAGTCACGATATACGACATGTACTGGTATCAGCGGATTTTACTAACCGACCCGTGTTAGTAAATCTTGACCAGAAACTTTATTTAAGGATATACAACTAGTAGTGCGCTTCCCAATGTCAATTACAAACTACGTTGTAACTGCGCACTATATTGTAAATCATAGGGTCTTTGTCTAATATACACGTATCACTAAATCAGATTCAGTTTCAATCTAATCGAGATTAGATCGAATAAGTGTATAAAAGACAATGGTGCTACCAGTAAAATTGGTAATATTATGGAAAATTGAATTGTCCGTATTTATGAATCGGACATAAATACGATCCGGATTGACATTCGGAGCCCCAACCCCAACAATCACTTCACTTGAAACAAATTAGTCTTTAAAATGCATCTCACTCATCCATGCACTAACATCATAATAATATATAATAAAAAAAAACATCAAACTTATTTTTCAATCAAAGTCGAGGTTGATGCAGATGAATTATTGGTGTCCAAGATGGGGGCTCTAAAAATTGTCCTTGATTTTATCCGAAAATTTACAGAAATAGTTTAGTATTATTAGAGTTACTTTATAAATTAATTGGGATGTATGATGATGTTTTATTCCGATTAAAAAATTAGATTGGAATTCGAGATATTTTTTGTTTTGAATTCATGATCGAGTTTGATTTTTTACTTAAAAAAATATAAATTTTTATTGAGATTCGGAATCTCAAATCGTTTGGTATCAAATTTGGAATGATTTTTCATCATGACATCAAGATTTAAGATGATTATTCATTACAATTAAATAATTGGGCTGGAATGCTATATATATTCTCAATATTTATATGTAGAGTAAATTTCCTAGCTATTCTAAAAGAGTGTATATGTAAATATGACATGTTGCTTCATTAATTAAAACCCTAAAATTGATTATTTGTTTCAGTTTTTTAAAACCCATTAATTGGGAGGCTTCTTTCACCACGTCTCCAACTCCACGTTCTGTCATTTTTGTTTACTATTTTTTATTGATCTGGTTGTCCGATTCTTTAAACTATAACGTTTAACTTTTGTGCTCTGTATATTTTGCTATGTACATCAAGAGAAAGATACATTTTCATGTGCTTTACAGATTCAATTATTACTGTAACTCATTTTTTTTAAAAAAACAACAAAAAAACTAGATGCTCTGTACATGATGTTTTAATAAAGAGATGAGAATAATAATTTATCTTGAAAAATAAAATGAGTAGTACAGAATATTCAATATTTCTAAACTTAGCATCATCAATTCAATCACGTACTAAGAAGATTATAACAAATAGCTTTAAAAAAAAAAAACAAAATTAATGTGAACATTTCCAGGATGGTAATGTATCAAAATCAGTTTTGTTGACTTTGCAGTTGCAAATGATTCATGTCGCAGATGTTTGAATCCTACATTTTTTGGTAATGTATCAAAATCAGTTTTGTATTTGTCGTAAATTTCCATTGTTCATTTGTTCTTACATTTTTCTGTTTTAGGCTTCACTAAAAGATCCATTAGTAGATACCAGTATCGGGTTTGGGCCAACAAGCCTACTCATCAGCCCAATAGAAAAGAAAAGATTAGCAATGGGTAGTTTTTGATATGCCACGTGTCAATTACACAACCACCAAAAAGCTTGCATGCATCTCCATTCACAAATCAACTACCGAAAAAGGCAAAAACTTCCATTCCCTCCGTTTCTAACGGATAAAATAAACCGCCATGGCCTCCACCAGAATCTTGTCACCAACCGCTGGCGCCGGTATCACCCACAGGTCACTCTACCACTTCTCCAAACTCCCCTCCCCTACCTTACCCACTTTCACACACAACAGGCCAATCACCAAGCTCCACGTGTCCTCCTCACCCAACAAAACCCCAATCACCAACCCCAAAAACACCAACACAACCGCCAATAAGGAAACCGTCTTCTTCGACGGCGGAGCCCACTACGGCGACCTTTTAGCGAACCTGCTTCTGGGTTTCACTCTTTTTTGGCTACCCTTAACTCTAGCTGCTGTTTCAAGAGCTTTTAACTTGAGATACAGGTTTACGAACCTGCGGGTGACCGTTATTTCAGGACTGACAGGTGAGGATAGGAGTGACTTCTCTTACAAAGTGATCAAGGACGTGCAAGTAGTGCCGAGGCTTATTGGTGAGTGGGGTGATATTATCATTACATTGAAAGATGGTACTAAGGTTGATCTTAGAAGTGTGCCTAAGTTTAGAGAGATTGCTAAGTATTGTCTTTCCATGGCGGATCAACCTGCTGTTTTGAAAGAATCTGACCCAAAAGGGTTCTGAGGATTCAGGATTTGGTGATTATTATATTTTAATTTCATTTTTATTATAGTAATTTTCATTGTAATGAGAGTTGAAGTTCTCTTACTTTGTTATGAATTCATTTCATTCAGTTATGTTACATGACAGTTCCAAGTTAGATCAGCACAAACTATATTGCAATTTGCAATTATGTAGCAAGCAATTCTGTAACTTGTGCTAGAGTAGTTTCGTTTGATGATTAGGTTGAAACTTAAATGTGCTTTTTCCTGCTTTAGTGTTGTATTTCGGATGGTTACTGGGTGTTAGATTAACACATCAACAAGCGATTTGAAGAGAAACCTTGAGAATTTTTTTAATCAGTACCAATCCATGAGAAGAGGCGACAGATTTTGAATTGATTGAATGGGGAAATTGTGAGTATTTTCTAAGAGGGTTATGGGATTTTGCTGCGAGTTAGAAGTGCTTCTTATTGTTATGTTTCTCGCGGAATTTCTTGTAGTTGATTGTGTTGGTTTAAACTCAACTAAGTAATCACCGAACAGTGAAGGATAAGAAGTAGAAGCAGAAACACTAGGATATTATACCGTTCGCAATACTGTTAATGTCCCATGATGAAAAATATCAGATGAGTTGCTCAATTTTTTTTTTCTTGAACCTCATGCACTGAACAAACAGTCATAGACTCACTGTTATCTCTTTTATTCCCAGGCAATCGAAGGCTGTGCCTTCGTCGACAGATTTTATCTAACATTCATAAGATTGAGCAGCAGGAAATGAGAATCAATTTAAGGTAGAGAATATGTTGTAACTTGTAATACGCATGAAGAGGGTGTATGCTCATTAGTGGAATCATGCTTTGCTCGATAGCCAATAGAGAATATGTTCTGCTTTCCTCTGTTTTCATTTTTTTTTTTTCCTTCCTTTTTCGTAGCTATGTTTTGTTCTGTTGAATGTGGGCTTCAATGGTTATTGATGACTGAACATAGTCCATTTTTAGGTTCAGGAACACTGAATGTCCAGTGTCCAATATAGACGATTTTTTTATTTTTTCTTCAGAGAAAGCTATAAGAGCAGTTTTTAGGAGTCCAGGATCTTCAGAAACCAAATACACTCCATGATCTTTTCCTGTTGCTTTTAATATCACTAGCTACTTGAGTTATTAGTAGTAGTCTAATTAATCATTTACATGGCAAGCTTTATATTCGATGTCAAAAATAATCCTTCCTTCCAGCCAGTTCCAAGACCTTGTAAGTGCTTTGGTAACACGAAACACTTAAGAACGACTGATAATCACATACATGTTACATATACAATTACAAGTTATGAATTTGTCCATTGTCTCTGTCATAAGTTGTATGAGTTTCTGTTTTTTTTTTTTTTTTTTTTTCCAGCTATTAGTAGCATTCTTTCTACAATAAATTAAGATTAGCTTTCGGTTCAGTTAGATTCTTGTATCATGGAGTAGCAGGCTATTGAATTTTAGAGGATTAGAATACATTAGAATGTTGAAAAGAATTAAAACACTCAAATGGAATTCATGCTGCATAGCACATCAGTCCAGAATCAATATGAAGTGAGGAAACATGGTCAACAGAACATCATCTTATTTTAAACCCAAAATTATAAAGAAATGAGACACTTCTGGGAGTCATTCTTTATGCTTGAAGATGCTAAATGTTCAGTCCAAATCTTTATGGTGTAATTTAAACTAAGAAATTTCATAAATGTTAAATCTTTGTTGCCCAATTTTGCAGGTTAAGACATAAGCCGCTGACCCCAACCTTGTCATTTCCCAAATTAAAGTATTTGATGGGTCACCATAGCCATCAGGCCTTATCACTTTAATGTCATTCTCATATATTAAATTTTCAACTAAAGTTTGTTTTCTGTCACTCTCATTTGTTTGAATTTGCCTCTTCAGTGTGCTTTCATGTCTTTATTGTAAGCTTTCATGTTTAGTAGGGTCGATGAGTACTGTTCATCTTCTAATCTTCATCAGAGACTATCAAGAAATCTTCAACAGGTACATTTTTTTTTTTTTTTGGCTGATCTTAGGGGAAAATTTATCATTTTACTATTGAAATTCCCAGAATTTCTACAAAGAAAAGCAATATTAATGAAATTTGACACCTGGGGTTGTTCCCTTGGCTCCATTCAAGTTATGGCTTTGAAACCAACCAACAAAATTTTAAGTAGTGATGAAGAAAAAAGTAGCATCAAACATAAGCTCCCAACTTGTATTTGTAATTGATGGTAAATGGGGTCCCATGGGGCTCTGAAAATGAACAATTGCATTTATTTGACAGACATGAACTTCAGTTATAAAAAAAAAATTATGAGAGCTCAATCAAAACAGCTTAGCTGATACAATGATATCCATGTATGTATGGAACTATGAGCTTTTTCACTCATTAGAATCTGACAAAAATGTTAAAACTTTTACTATAAAAGAAAAAGTAAGCAATCATATAAACACAGTTAATCTTCTCACCCCCTTTGTCAGTCTCAGTCCTACTCCAGCCTCATTTGTTTGAGCATGCCTGCACTAGCATCTCTAAAGTGAACAAAATCTCTTCTTTTTTTTTTTTTTAATCAAGCTTCATGAATTTGTACTACTAGTGGGACACTGACTTTGATCGACTGTTCCTTGAGAGACTTCGCAGAAGTTTTCGAATATTGTCAAGCGCTTGCGTTTTTTTAACCCTAACGCGATCATGGGTGAAGTCGAGATATTTCTTGCGAGGGATTTTGTAAATTTTAAGGGTTTAATTTATAAATTTAATGGGTATTATTATTACTTATTTAATACTAATAGTTGAAAAAAATTGAGGGGCGTCGGCTAACCCTCTCATATACAAGAGGTTTCCCCTGAACATGAAAGTTAAGTATTAACTTAATATTTGCGGGGGATTTTGTAAAATTTAAGGGTTTAATCTATAAATTCAAGGGGTATTATTATTACTTATTTAGTATTAATAGTTGAAAAAAATTGAAGGGATCGGCTAACCATTAGAGCGTGTTAGAGCAACCATTAGAGCCGAAACCTAAATTGATATTGACAAAACAAAGACATAAAAAGATATACGGTAAACACCCAGAGATAATTAGAAAACCAAATTTCTGAAAGAAATTTTATTAATCAAAATCTAAAGCGAGAATAAAGCTTAACTTGGCTACCCATGAGCTTTAAAATTAAAAGATAGTTCAAGTATTAGACTTCCTACATTGTGACATTTGAGGAGAATTATTAAATAGGTTGATAACTTTAATTTTTTTTTTCTTTCTCTTTTTTTTTTTTTTTTTTTTTTAAATACTTCGTGATTCAAACTAATGACCTTCATATCACAATGAAGTAACATAATCTATAGGCTTTATTGAATTAAAATAGAATTAAAAAAATACATTAAAAAAACATGAAACAGGGCCTCACTCATTCGAACCGTTCGAAAGAAATTAGCACTGACTTGCTCGTTGGAACGGCCAATTCGCTCATTGGAATGAGAGTGATGAACGCGGTTACATCAGATAGATAAGGACTTGAACAATGGTTTGAAAGAGACATGTGGATTAAAGGATTGACAATAGTTGTAATCAATATATGATTAGTTACATGATCGTAATTGTCATTTTTACCATCATTCATCCAATTAAGGAGAAGATTAATTCTGTAACTAATCATAGATTAACATATTAAGAAAGAACTAATCAGTAGAGGCGGGCCCTGAACATTATTACTTAAAAACATCACATTAGTGCTTGGTGTTGAAATGTTGATGGATTGATGGGTTCAAATGGTATATAATATGGACTGACACATTGAGTTGAGTCCCATGCTTGGCTAAAGAAGTTAAATATTAGTCTTGTGATCCCTACACAACAGGTTACAGATTACAGATTTTGGGCAGAGAGTTAAAGAAATTAAAGCAGGAAAAATGGACCAACCTCTAGTCACATAAAGGAAACTGATAACTGGGGTTACCAATTCAATTTCACAAGGACTTTTGACCAGGATTTGTTTATTTAATTTATTTGGTTTCCTCAGAAGGCCAAAAAAAAAGGCAAAGAGCCATAAGCAGCCTGCTTGGTGTCATGTCATGGTTCTTGAAATAGAGCTGCAGGGCCTCTGGTAAAATTAGGTGAGGTCTTTCATAAGCATCATCATCTTTATTGAAAGATGTTAAAGATGCAGACCCATTTTAGAATGACAGATTGTAAATTCGTCCTTAACTTCCCCTTTGTCAGTTGCCACCACCACTCCGCATATTCTGCTGTTGTAAAGTCACACTTTAGAGTTTAGTATTTGTAACCCTTCTAGTATATTACCACCACTACATTTTTTTTGCAATATCGGGAAATCTCTTCTCATCTCATATCAGGTGTTATTAGATTCCGATCTGAGTGGGTAAAATCTGATATTGTCCAAAATTCTTACAAATATTACTCTCATGAGTTGAACCTTAATCTCCTAAATAACAGTACAAGACTCAACAAATTGGACCAAGTACTTGGGGACATTACCACCACTACATGCTTATGTAGATTTATTTCATTTACTTGGTATTACTTTAGAATATATTAAGAAATTTCCGAATTATTATGAAACAACCTTGGTAAAGGTAGACATGGTAATCAGTCGGAACGAGTTGGAATTTGTCAATCTTGGTATCGTCCCGATTATAGATTCCCTTATTAGATTTTGAATTGAGACGAAAAATCGTTATGAATCTTGATGGGGATTCAAGACGAAAAAATCATCATTAATTTTAGTCATATTTTTTGTTCGAGACTAAAAATCTTGTACCAACAATACGTGAACCAAAATAAAGGTATATAACTTACAAATAGCAAAGAAAATACATGAAATTGATTGTGAAAACACATGCATGGGAATCTAGTCATCAACAAGAAGGTAAAAATAGGAATAAAAACACAAGTGTGGGGAAATATTTACTAATATGAAGAGGGCATAGGATTCCCAAATGCCTTTCTCTTTAACAAGAGCGTGCTTTGTAGAAAAGATATGAAGAGAAAGAGAATGAAATGTGAAGTGAAGATCTGCACTAGAGCTTCAAAAGTTGGCTCTAATATCAAAAGGCAATAGGGGAGATCCCACCAAAGGACGTAGGAATCCCAAGCAAATTAAGTGAACCCCAACATCCATATAAAGCTAAATTTGTATTTAAAAAAATAAAATACTGCTAAATATGCTCCAATTTTTGTTCCACACGTGGGTCCTTTGCTATCCTCTTTCTTTTTTGACATGGGATTGATGGAATATTTTCCCACTTAAGACTTATAAACATGCATGCTTTGATTGAATAGCTATAAGATTTTGTCATTTCTTAAAGAATAATGAAAAGAGAAAATATATATAGAGAGAGATAACTAATGAACAAGATTTATAAACTTGTTTGATATTGACTGCATCATCAGCATTGGACCCCATGATTTGAAGATTGAAATGGGTTTTTAATTTTGAATCAAGTAAAGGGTATTTTCATGACTCAAAGTGTAAGTAATAATATTTGAAATGGTTAACTACGGAGGTGTTTACTGTTTAGTTTAAATTCCGTTCTATAATGATATGAGTTGTATTAAATTTTTAAAAATGTTGAAATTTTATTATTTGTATATTTTTATCAAAACAATTTATTTATTTTTTTATAAAAAAAAAACTATAAAATGAATCGAATTTCTAAAATATATATCACAAATGAAACAATGCTAGCATTTATCTTTAATTTTTTTAAATAATTAAGAATGTAGAAAGTGGTTTTGTACTCAATGTCTAAGTATGTTGATTAATTATTCAACATGGAACTTTACTTGTAGGGTAAAAACACAAAATCTTTTTTCTTGCCTTCTTTTTGGACCTTCTTGTGCTCTTTTTGATAAATTCAACTTTGATTTAGTTGAAAATATATAATTGAGGAGCCTAATCAAATCTCCTAATTGGGACCCTTAGAAAGAAAAGTAAGGATTAGTTTTTATAAATAGCTTATCAACAGGCAGATTATGGGGCAATGCACAAACAACAAGACAAAAGTAAACGTGTACTTAAGCAAAAAATAAATAAAAATAAAAATAAAACAAGGATTTGCTTGCATTGTATTCTTTTGAAAAGGCAGTTAGCCTAACAAAGTTGTCCCAAGCAATTTTGCTAACCCTTTTTGAAAAACAGCGAGACCCATTTGAGAAAATATTGTATAGTTTTGATTAATTTATCTCCAAATTAATGATGAGTTTAAAATATGCTTTAGTGAATGAAAGTTAATTTATACATTGTTTGTATATACAATGTAAAGTGGTTCTAGACTATCTTTTTTCTTTCTTTTGTGACATATTTTTCAACCTTCCTTTTTAATTTTGTATTTTTAGAATTGCGTATGAAAAAGTAAACATAAGAAGGTAATATAATGGTTTATTTACAAAGTATATACTTTTTAATTAACCTATGGAGGGCAAATTAAAGAAGATTTCTAGGCACTAATGGAATGAAATTATAGACAAGCATGACCCAAAATTATTTTCAATTTGGTATCATGGTTATGCAATTGATCTAAATACCATAATTGTAACATTGAAAGAATCAAGGTCATCATTAAACATAATCTAGGAATTTATTTTTTTAACTCACACACACATTAGTCATTGTAGTCTGTAGATACTCGAACTCACACCCTCAAATATATCATCTTAAGGGTATAAGACCATCAGATTACTAACCCTAATGGCATAACCTAAGAATTAAATGAGAGTTAAATTTTCATAGAAATTCAATAAATTTTATGTTACTTGTATAGATCTAACATAATTTTATTTTTTTATATGAACAGAAGATCGATTATGAAAATATATTACAACTTAAACACAGATTGAAATTAAAGAGCCAAATTTCATAATTACTACTATAGCTAAAGTTTGAACTTTGAAGTGGAATGGCCTAGAGCCCCAACATATATACTTAAGCAAATCAAATAGATTAGATTAGGGGAAAGAAAAAGCAAGTTATCATAAGCTCATTGAATATTTAGTACTTGAATCATTTTCACATTTCCTTTAGTAGTGAAAGAGTAACCCTACTTTTCAAAAAAGAAAAAAGAAAAAAAAAAAAGAGTAACCCTAGAAAAGGCCCACGTGTTTTTTCCCTGTTTATTTTGACAGAGAATAAAAAGGAAAAGAAGGGGAGCCACATGGCGCGTTGTAATTGATTAAATGGAGGTGGTATGATGCAATGAGTTTTAATAATAATTTTATAAAAAGAAGAATTATTAAATTACACTTAAATAAGCCCCTCCCCATCTCATGAAAAATCAATCTCTTTCGGAAATTGGGCCTCTCCACCACTTTCATCATCATCATGAATTGTATTTTGATTAAGATTTTTTTTCATTAATGGAGCGCATTTGCTATTATTGCATGTTCTCTTTTTATTACTTTCTTAATTTCCAATTAATATTGCATGGTTTTGATCGCTTCTGCTCAAGTTATATAACAAAGTATGGATAACAAAAATCTTTTCAATGGGCTCGGTATATGTGGGCCGGTATGGAAATCATTTTACATATTCCGATGGACGAGTCAAGTATGGATATTAATATCTCTAATATTAATAAAAGTAAAATCCACGTGTGAATTGGGGCCCGCACGAGGATCGCGAGGCATGGTATTTTAAGATCAAGTATATGTGAAATTTTCATTACAAGAAATAGGATTTTTAGCGTCCAAAGTTTTAGTGTCGCCTGAAAATCCGTCGCCAAAATCTCGTGACACTAAAATTAACAACATATTATATCCCAAAGATCAACGACGCTAAAAGTACAATATTTAGCGTCGCCAAAGAATTTTCGACATAAAATTTTTAATATTTAGCATCACAATAAAATTTTCGACGCTAAATATCAACATTTAGCGTCGAATATATTTAGCGACGCTAAATGTCAACATTTTCGGCGTCGCTATATATATTTGATGGTAAAAACATACTAATTTAGCATCGTTACCTAATTCCCGATGCTACATGTTGTAAGATTTAGTGTCTAATATAATTTGCGAGGCTAAATGTATGACATTGTAGGGTTGTTAATGATACCGGTGACGCTAAAATTTTTATAAATTACAGCAACCTACACCTCCTCCTTCTATTTATGCATTCTTCTTATTCATTTTTCTTCAATACCCACGTAAAAAAAATACTCGTTTTTTTTCATTTCCAACCACAATCCAACACTAAGCTAATTAAGATATGCATTTTCTCTGATATATCATTATTATTGTAGTAATTATTTACCCATGATGTATTTTTGAGTAAATCTCTTAAAATTAGAGTTTTGAAGTTAATTAGGTAAATATTTTAGTTTATGAATTTAGCTAATTGTAGGCATTGCATTTTCGCATGTGAAACCCGATGATGAGCCTCATTTGGAGGCACTACCTTTTGAGTCACGAAAGCCGCGGGAAACGGATATCGGAAGGGGAAATTCAGAATAAACAAGCTCACTGTCTTCGTTGGTGCTGCGTTCGTTACTTCGTTCGAACGGAAAACAGATTGCGGGCGTTCGTGTCGCGTTCGAGGGAGTGTTCGAACGGTGTCGGTAATTCTGGTTTTGCTGCTAGTCTCACACCCAGCCCATTTAGCTCCCCAAAGCCCATAAAACACATCCCAAATTAAATAAATAAATATTAATTTAAACATTAAACATTAAATAAAATATTTAAACCATTTACCAATTAAATAAAATATTTACCAAAACTAAAGAGAAGATATACCTAATTAAAATCAATCTTAACCAATTAAAGCCAATCATATATTTGACTTCCTAATCTAATAAGATAATTACCAATATAAAATATTTGTATTTCTAAACCAACACAAATTAAATATTGCAACTTCCTAAATTAAAATATTTTGTCCCCCCTCAATCCTTTGATTTCCTTGTTTAAAACTAAATCATATCCTAATTAAATGCACAAAATCCATTCCCTTGTCAACCCTAACCCTTCTCTATATAAACAACCCCTAACCAAGGCCATTCCTCTCCTTGACACATATAATTCACACCCAAGACTAAACAAGAGAAAAAGAAAACACTTCACACATACACAGAAAGAGAATAAAAGAGCCCCAACCGCCTCCCCCATAGCCGAATCCACCACAAGTAACCACCTTCACATCACCGAAATTACAAACACCAAAACAACCCTTAATACAACCACAAGTAAACCCCCCACACATCACCGAAACAGCCACCTATACAGAAGCCCTCCACCACCGAAAATTACCACAAAACCACACCCTAAAACACGCCTAAACAACCTCCTAGATTACCTTAAAACAGCAGCCCAAATCCTTAAAAAACAGTAACATAGAAACTGCATAGATAATCTTAAGAATAATCACATTTAATTGCACTAAGAACCCACACAAACTTGGAATAGTTTATTGAAAACGTTAAAACAGGTGGTCCGTGCAGTGAGCAGCAAGACAGAGACCAAATAGGAGCAGAACGGAGTTCGAACCGTAAGCAAAACAGCGAAGCAGTGAGCTAGGACGTTGAACCAGTGGACCAGAAAAGTTGCGGAGCTTTACCCCTTTTCGATATTCGTGGAACGCGAGTCCGAGAGACAGCTTAAAAGGTTAGACCTGAGGGTATCTTTCACACTTGTTTTCCTTTTCCGCATATTATTTATTAGTATTTCTTGTATGATTGTAATGTTGAAATGTGTGTTGTGGTCTTTGAGTATATAAATATGCATGACTTATGAGATGTAATATGTTGTGGGTATTGGATGAATGAGAGATGTGTCAACTCTCGCGATATATCGGATGGAAACCCGGACATAAATTTCATAGCCGATTCCGAATGGACGGTAATATGATCTGTACTCGGGCCACAACTCCACGTATCGCTTGAGTAAACGGCACAATCTCTCTTTCGTTGTGTTGCTTTTTGTTTATTTAGTTTTCTTTACTTGAATTCAATATGTTGCTTATTTATGTATGATTCAATCAAGCGCATGGGCTTAGTGAGTTAGTCCAAAGGTCCTCTATTTGGGAGACAAAGAGCCGAAAAGGCCACCTTTGTGACACTACTTCGCCGCGCCGGTTGATGTGTGTTCGGTTGGATGCAAGATACGTTCAATCGGGCATACTTAGTTTGATATTATTGAGTTTATCTTTTATGCATGGATCAATCAAGCGCATGGGCTTAGTAAGTGGAATGAAAGATCCCTTATGGGGAGCGGTTCAAACCCGTTACCACGATGCTTTGCCGCGCCGGTTGATGTGTGTTCAGATTGGATGTAAGATGTGTTCAATCGGACATACTTGGTTGATAGGATTGGTTCTATTTTTGTATGTGTAATGTGACGCGCATGGGCTTAGTATGTTGGTCTAAAGGTCCTTTCTTTGAGAGATCAAGAGCCCCAAAAGGCCACCTTTACGGCAGTGCTTCGCCGCGCCCCTTTATTTTCTGTTTATATATTGCATCCCATTTCATGCATCAGGTCCGTGTCCGTTCGAACGCGTTCACGAACGCAACTCGACCGCGCATACATTTTGCCTTATCATGCATCAGGTCTCATTTCCGTTCGAACGCGTTAACAAACGCCATACGAACGTGAGCATTCTGTTTCATTTCCGTTCGAACGCGTTAACAAACGCCATACGAACGTGAGCATTCTGTCTCATTTCCGTTCGAACGCGTTAACAAACGCCATACGAACGTGAGCATTCTGTTCATTCCGTTCGAACGCGTTAACAAACGCCATACGAACGCGAGCATTCTGTTTCATTTCCGTTCGAACGCGTTTACGAACGCTACTCGAACGTGAGCATTCTGTCTCATTCCGTTCGAACGCGTTAACAAACGCCATACGAACGCGAGCATTCTGTTTCATTTCCGTTCGAACGCATTTACGAACGCTACTCGAACGTGAGCATTCTGTTTCATTTCCGTTCGAACGCGTTTACGAACGCTACACGAACGTGCACACACTGAACTGAGTCTGTCTTATTATATTCATGCGTAATTGCCTATTGGTTGATCTTTCTTATGTAAATGTGTCAATGTATTACAATTCGTATGCTTATGTCCTTTGAGTATTATTTCTTGCGATATATCGGATGGAAACCCAGACGTAAACTCCGTAGCCGATTCCGAATGGACGGTAGTGCGGTCTGTACTTGGGCTACAATTCCACGTACCGCTTGGAAAAGTGCCCATATGTATGCTTGTATGGTCAATATGTGTGCTTATGTTTTCCTGAATGTGATATGTAAAGTTGTATGTTCGTTGCTATCTTGATATATGTTAAGCATGCAATTTTAAATATGAGATATATGTGAAAATGTACACATAAGTTTTACTTTGCATATGAGAATTTAGAAGCATGATACTCTTGGAAATAAGTGTTACTTAAGCTTAGTTAAATTATTACATGAATCCTTTCATTACAAGTGACATAAGTAAGGGACCATTCCGAACCCAACGGTTTGAGGTCTTCCCTTGCGAGGGGTGAGTGCGGCCTTAAATCTTTGTCCCGGTTCACACCGGGTGGCGACTCCATGTTATTTAATCCTTCCCAACTAGGCCGCGAGCCTAGGAACGGCGTCGCTCAGGTCCTGTGTCCTACACTAATTAAGGTATGTATTTTCTCTAATATGTATCATTATTATTGTAATAATTTGTTTACCCATTATATATTTTTGAGTAAGTCCCCTAAAAGTAGGGTTTATAATTCTATTAGGTAAATATGTTAGTTTATGAATTAATTAGTTAAATATTTAGTTTATGTATTTAATTGATAATAGTGCATATAATTAATATGGATAATTTGATTTTGGATAAGTATGTATGTATAGGGATTGACTTTGGATTACTATTTAATTGTTAAGTGAATATATTGTACATACATTAATTTTAATTAATTTATCATTTTTTTTATATTTGTAGATATTTTTGTTGATACAGATAGAAGTTGGATGAGTGTGTCTAATAGATTGAGTATCGAATACCATAAATGGGTGAAAAAAATTATGGAAGTGGCGAAATGAGTTGCTGATGCAGAATGTCGTGTGCATTGTCCATCTAATAACTGTTTGAATATGACAAAAAATCATTTGAGCGAACTTATGAATCACTTATACATGCCGGGAATTTCTGTGACCTATCGGACGTGGGTTTACCATGGAGAAAATTACAACTCTGTCTCACAACTCATTAAAAAACTAGTACTAGTTATCACGAGCATCGTCAAGAACATGATAATGATGAAATGATTATTTCTTTGCATGACTTGCACTTTTGATGGAGAAACATCACATCTGAGGGAGAATGATAGATAGAAAATGTTTAGTCAGTTAATTGAAGAAGCTAAAAAGACATCCGCAAGAGAACCGCTTCATTCACCAGCAATGTGGCAAGTTCCACCTCTGAGCCACCTACTTAGGCCGCTGACCCAACCCATACTATCAAATGATCTCATGGTGATACAATGAGTTTGGAGTTAGGGTGTCATGTTAAGGCCCATAGATAAATATAGATTCACATATCTGATGATGGAGAGAAACAGTTGGACCATCACAATCCAAAGTTTACCAACGCAATTGAAACTATTGCGCAGTGTGACGCTCCCCAACAGTACACATGCTAGACGAAGATACCGGAACGGACACGCAATGGCTTGTTCGTGGTCTTGTCAGTAAGTATTATTTTAAACATTAATTTTACTTTTTATTTTTTTAAATGAAGCCTTTAACTATTATTTTGTTTGTGCATTAGTGGTTCGATTTTGACTTAACCGCTTCGAATGTGGTCAAGTACTTCGATCACTACATGACCAAGACATATTCGACCTACCGCAAGAAGAATCTCAAGCCCATCTTCGACGAGTATGGTGCGAATATTGATGTTTTCCATCGACCGCGTGACATTATTGATGAGGATTTGGGGTATTTGTGCGCCATGTTGGCTTCGAAGGAATATGTGGTAAGTTTTAAATATCCATAATATTTCATTTTACAGTAAAATGGCGACTTACTTCTTTTTTTGGTAGAAATTTGTGAGCGAAATAAAGTAAATCTGTAAAATTTATGGTTCAACCATGTTGGAGGCCCAAGTTTTTTTTGCACATTGTGATGAACACTCTAATGTAAGTGGATATACGTTTTCTTAACTGAATTTTAAAAATATTCAATTAATAGTTAAGATTTTTCATCTATGGCAAAACATCACAGGAGAGGTGCTGCAACCCCTACCGATGCCGGATTTTTTCCAGCTCACCCACATCACTATAAATAGAGGTTGGGTGAACGATGTCGTCCGAGAGTGCTATGTAAGTGTTTAATTACATAAATTATGTAAAATTTCAGTATTTTCCATTAAAACATAATCTTAAAATGTAGGAACGCATAATGGACATCTACACACAAAAACCTCACGAAGGGCTGATGAGGTGCTTTCGCGTCATGTATTTTAGAACACCACCTCTTATAACGTCGGGTTTAGCACTCATCGAAAGGCAGCAACATCTACTTCTTGATCATCCGGCTTCTTATAAGAGGTCACTGTCTTGAGGAGCAATTGAAGGAGAGTCAATATATGATGAGGAGGCAGAAAGAGAAGCATGATCGGGAAAAGGCGAGCTTGTGGGCGCTTGTGGAGAGATCGCTCGCTCAGAGCAGTGTTGCAGGATCGACCTTTATAGTTGCTCCACCCGACAAACGCAGCACTGACTCTGACCGATCGTCCTGCATGATTTTTTTATATTTTGTTTAATAAAAATTTTGTATGTAATAATTTTTATTTTATTTTATATATATATAATAATAATAATAATAATAATAATAATAATTTTGATTTAATTTTTTAAATTAAAATATTATTAATGTTTTATTTTTAATAATATATATAATTTTAATTTCATTATTATATAATAATAATTTTAATTTGTTTTAATAATATTTTATTTAAAAATATTTAACGTCGCCATTTAAACCTCTGGATTTGGCATCGACAAAACAAATATCGACGCTAATGGTTGTTCACTTTTTGGCATCCCTAAAAGCCTTTGATCTTCAGCGTCGTCAGAGCTTTGCGATGCAGAATTATCAAATTTTTGCGTTATCTAATACCGATTTCAGCGATGAAAATTGGTGACGTAAATATTTTTAGCGTCACTTGCTTTACAGCGACGCTAAACATTTCATTGATCAGCCTTTAGTGTCCATTTTCCGACGTCGTCTTGTTACGATGCCAAAACGCTTAACGTCGACGTTGACCTCTTTTAGCGTCAAAGTTAGGCGACGCTAAAAGTTCATTTTCTTGTAGTGTTTCATATATGTTGATTGAACAAGACATGTACGAGTATTGTCATCCACATATTATACTTGACCTGTTGCAATCCCTAACAACAATTTTTTTTCACTCTAAAAAAAGTGTTACTGTCTATTTTAATTTCAATATGATAGGATTTTGAAGTTAATATAAATATCGGGTCAATCCAATGACATGATCTAATTCAAATTGATCGAGTTTGAAATATCAAATTCATTGGTAATTCAATCGGTCTCTAAATATGTGTATATGTGTTAAGGACAAATTAAAGGATTAAAAATCTCAATTCACCTGACCGACATAGAAAATTTTATTTTAATTTTAAAATAATTAGGCATTCCCTTCTGGATGATCTGATCCAATCCAACCAGTCGCTGATCTCTTTTTCAAATTTTTAAATTCGAATTCAATTTTTACCTTCACCCGACCCGATTGAATCGATAAAAAACTAATTAGACCGATCCGACCCCACCATTTGTACACCCCTTTAACTGCAAGAAGAAAAAAAAAAGAACATAGATCATTATTAATGCCTATCTCTTTCTTTAGCTTCTTTGTGGAGGTGGGGGAAAGCTTATACATATAGAGAGCGTATTCAAATTATAATGACTCCAAAGTCTATGAGACTAGTGGCCATAGCATTGAAATTTTTATCAATCACTCTTTTTTTCTAGGGACCCTTATAGGCTATATATGCCTTTAATTCGGTAGTGTGCAACAAATATCATGAAATTTAAGTTTATAAAATACATTAAGCATATCAAACTAGCTACTAGAACATATATAGTGGAGAATATGTTTGAAATATTGAAAAAGGGTCCTCTTGCCCATATTTGTTAATTGATTTCTTTCAAATCAATATGCAATTTATTTGTATTACTCATGAATAAGAATTATTGCCTATGGTACAAAATGTATGGCAAATAGGACCACCTTGATAACAAACAAAAAAATGCAATTTTTTTAAGGGTCAAAGATTACATTTAAAAATTATTTAACATTATCTTGGTGATATACACACAAGAAAACAAATAAAGATGATGGCCAAAGATTAATGTTAATTAATTGAAGTTCACACTCAATGAAGAGCCGAAAAATGACAAAATTAAGGCATAATGGGAGGAAAAAGAAAGGGGGGAATTATCATTTTCTCTTTGAAAAAATGGTGATGGAGATTAATGCTTTTTGTGGTTTTTTTTTGAAAAATATTAAAAGGGATTATAAGAAAAAAAAGTTATATAGATATATGGCTTTTGCATAGGGTTCCACAGCTTGGGTATTTTTCAGGGTCGTTTTGCTATTTGATGGCTGGCTGCTAACTTGTGGGACAAAAATATCACCGACCTCTACACCATTCACTTTAATTACCTTTTACATGCACATCAACATTTTTTTTAAAGATGATCATGAGATCTCTCTCTCTCTATAAACATAAAAGCTTACTTGCCATTGCATTTTCTCATACCCTTTGCTTCAAAAATTTATATCAATAAATACCTTTTCCTTATTTTTTTTTTCCTTTTTATCTCTCTTTGATATTGTCATGTAGTAATATATGACAACACAACATAAATGATTAAGAATGAGTTTATATATCACATGTCGCTATATAATAATAAAAGTGATTTTTTGATAATTAATTATTTTTAAATTTCGAATATATATATATATATATATTTTTTTGAAATCGTTGGAAATCTCATCTCCAAACCACACATTTCGGGCTTAAGCGGAGCAGGTAAAATCTCCGGCTGTCTCAGACTCTTACAAGAAACACACTCCTTAAATTTGTACACAGGACCTCAAGGTGAGATCGTGGTGACCGGCGTAAACACACACGTATAACGCAAGCGCACATATCGTTCAAGTAGTATAAAAATATCGATCCCACGAGGACTTAATATCTAATCTATTAATTTTATGAGGTCAAATGATTACTAGTATCGAACAGGTTGTTTGATTGATTTGAAATGGTGACGATTCTAAATTTAAAAATAAAATTATTCGAAAGTAGGTTTTAAGAAAATTCAATATTAAAAACTATTTAGGGTTGTGATTTCTTCCAATATCATTTTAAAGATGAAGTGGTTATCTTAAAGTTGTGTAATATATTGATTTATTAACCTGGAACACTAAATTATGTGTAAGCCTCTGTTGATGGTCAGACACAAATACTCAGTTTAACTCAATTGAATCATATGTCTATGTCAACCAAATTATCTGGATTCATTAAGTTTAAGTTCCAATTATGGCTACCCATGCCCGACAGATATATGTCTATCCTGTAAGGAAATCTATTAAAGGGTTATCTATCATCAATGAAGATCGTTGACTATTGAGTCTAATGTCTTAAACTTAAAATCCTTATGTCTAGTTCATTTTAAGTTTCACAGTTCAATTTTATTAATGGCCAGTTAATGAAAAAACATTAAGATTAAGACTCAATAAATAAATATTTAAATTACCCAAACTATAATTTTACCCTTTATAAACCGGTGATATTGGATTTCATCACAACCCCAGATAACTGGCTTAGTTACGACACATATTTACGGGTAGTAAAAAAACTTAAATAAAATAAAAGACATAAAGTAAAATACTGAAAATTAAATACTGAAAATTAAATGTTGAAAATTAAATGCTGAAAGTAAATGCTGAAATTAAATACTGAAAATTAAATGCTGGAAAGTAAATGCTGAAAGTAAATTTCTGAAAAGTAAATGCTGAAAGTAAATTGCTGAAAAGTAAAAGCTGAAAGTAAATTGCTGAAAAGTAAATGCTGAAAGTAAATTGCTGAAAAGTAAATTGCTGAAAATTAAAGAAAGAAAAGTAGTGTGCGTAAAAGTAAATTGCGGAAAGTAAAAACTGAAAAGTAAAGAAAAGAAAGTGCGAAAGCGGAAATTAATTACTAAAAGCTATAAATAAACAAACAAGATACAATCTTCTTAGTATTCTTAAGGAATTCCTTAGAAGAAAGTATGAATTTTACAAATGAAATGACTTGATATTTATATGCAAAATTTTGCCTCCATCAAATCATCCACCAAATCAATTATTAATTGCTCCACTAATTGCTCTACTAATTGCTCCACCAAATCCATTATTAATTGCTCCACTAATCTCTTATCATGTTTGGTGATGATTTGATAATTTTTATTATTTATTTATTAATTTATTTTTTTGCTTTGAAAATGATTGAAAGTGACTTTAATAATTACACACACACACTTCTGGATGGTTAATCAATTTCGGGCATGAAATCGTCAGAATTCGAAATTATTTTGTCTTTAAAAGCGGTAGATCTTTGAGTCTTATTTAATCTGGAACTTGAATCAGCTCAATCCGATATCAGAGTAAAAAGATATGCCTAAAATACGACAGATGCGCAAAACTGGAATTTCCAAAACTGCACTTCGTCAAAAACGCCATTTCAAGTTTCCAATCTCCAAAATTAAAATATCAAGTCCAATAATTGCCCTTATTTGACCCATATTTCGTCCTAAATGATTTCATTGTGTCCCAATATTATTTTATCTGCAAAATAAACTAAAACACATCAAAACGTTCATCAAACCCGAGAAACTAAACAAAATATTAAGTAAAATGGGCGGTAAATATTGATATATTTTCCGCTCATCACATGGACCCTACACCACCAAGCCCCGCCCTTTAAGGATTTAAATTTCGAATATCAGATATATATTAACATATTTCTATTTTATTAAATTGTCTACGGATATATGCATTGTTGGTTGATTTCGAATACAGATACCAATCTAAATTTTTTTTATATATATATTAAATTGTGGGATATCAATTACTATCGTTACCCATCAAAATTTGAGATTTTCTATCAACTTTAATGAGTCTCTGGAAAAAAGATTGTTGGCATACAATGACAATAATATTAATTTTGTTTTTGTCTTCTTTTTTTTTTGGTTAATTATTACTCCCACCAATAATTTAAAACCTGAACCGGTCCGACCGGTTGACCCATGGATCGATCTTCTGATCAGTTCGGATGACCCTTAAAAATCCGTCTGTCATTGACCTGGTCCAAAACTTAGAAACCCGGTCGAACTGATCACGGGTCGGACGAGGTTTTTGACCTTTTTTTTAATTTAAATTAAAATTAAAAAAATAATTTATTACTATATTTTTGTTATAATTTTGGTAAAAAAATCTTATAATATTTAAAAAATATTAAAATTAGTATTAATTATATATATTTTTGAAAATTTATTCATTTTTATCATTTTTTTATATATAAATACACGATAAAATAATAATTTATTATTGATCCCGATTTGACCTCTGACCTTTGACTCTCTCGTCATCTCGGATTGATGGATCCGATCGGGTTTTAAAACACTGCTTTCACAACATGAGATATGATTCATCTAAACCCTCCACTTTAGGAATATGCATTGTTGGTATCCAAAGGGCGCGGCTTGGTGGTGTAGGGTCAGGATCTCACCTTGAGGTCATGTGTTCGAATTCAGAGAGTGCATTTCTTGTAAGAGCTTGAGACTGTCAGAGGTTTTACCTGCTCCACTTAAACCCGAAATGGATGATTTGGCGGTGAGATTTCCAACGATTCCAAAAAAAATGCATTGTTGTTAACGATATTAATCAATTTACACATATAAATTTTTGCATATATGCATAATGCATTGCTACTACAAATGATATACTATACTAGATTTTACAAAAATGTTGCTTAAATTGAATTGAATAAATGCCTCCTTTTTGGCGGGAGTTTTTCATTGTCAAGAAAGAGACCAATGAGAATGGAGATGGCCATATGCATTTGTAGTTATATGGAGTTGGCAAAGGCTAATATATGGCTCCACCATTTCAAGATTTTAAAAGCTATACAAGATCGACCCCCCTTCCCTATAATCAAACCCCACGTGTCGTCAAATTTCATTGTCCACGTGGCAAGTAAATTTTTTTAATGGGTAAATTTGTATCATAGATAATGTTATTTTTTTAATGGGTTTCAATATTTCAATGTCACTTTTATTCCGATCTATTTCATCTCATTTCATCTCATTTCAAGAATCCAAACAATAAATTTTAAATATTCTAAATTACTTTTCATCTCATTCCATCAATCTAAACATAATCTTAGGCTCCATTTATAATAGCTTTTCAAATAGATTTTCATCCTTCTACTAATAAAGTTTCTATAAATAGAGTTTTTATTAAAAAATATATTTATTTTATTATGAGTAAGAATTTTTATTCAAAATTATAAAATTACCTTAATAGACAAGTGTTTTAAATTTATATTATAAAATAAAATAATAATATTTTATATAATTTAACTTTTAAATTAGCTCTACAATAGCTTATCCTAATCCTAAACATTGAGTTTCTCTCAATAAAATTAGAATAGTTTTTTTAATCTTCAAAAGTTCTATTTAAATTACAACTAAACAACAAACAAAAAATGAAAAGATTTTTTTACATTAAAAAATACTTTTGGCGACCATAAAAATCATACTAAAATAACTAAAAATGCACTTATAATCCAAAGACAAATTATTCAAAGCATGAAACTTTGAATGTTAGGTTTATTGATTTCTTAAACTTTAATATAAATAAATGGCCGGCTAGAGATTGAGACCGACATGACTACAAGAGGATTTCAAATTGGAATTATTTATTAAAAAAAATTAATTAATTAATTTAACAAATGTTAGCTCTTAAAAAAATAGTGTTAGGTTTGAGTTGAGTCACTTAGTTGAGTGTTTTAGGGAACTTTGATAGTTGATGCCTCTGAAAAAGACTTGCATTGTTGAGCATTTTCTTGGGGTAGACTCTTTTTCTTTTGTTTTTTTTTTTTTTTAATATGATGGCCTACTAATACTAAATGAAATATTTACAAATTTAAAGGCTGTTATTTTTTGTCATCAAATTACATTAATCATAAAATTTGACTCTTGTTAACTTTCAATTTGATTGGATGTACCTTTTTGAAATCTCACATATTTATATTGAAATCATATGGTTTTACATTTTAAAATGATTGATATTATTATAATTATTTTTTACTTTATCATTTTTTCATCCCAAAGTTTTAAAAGTATATCAATTTTTATTTTTTTTAAGGTGAAAAATCGATTAAGTCTTTTCAAGATTTCAGGTTAAAAATAATGCACTTTTACAATATTAGATGAAAAATTTATAACAATTTCATATTTTTACTATATTTATGATGGAAAATTTGTAATTTCCCTTTTAAAAAAATATCTCAACCAAACAAAAATATTTTATGATTAGTTGAGATCGGGACAATTGACTACATAAATAATTTGACGTCATGATGTTATATTTAAAATCATAATTTTATTAAACTCAATAAAATTTAAATTTCTTTTATGATTTCTCTCTATTATTTTTTTAAGGGAAATTTATGAAAGTAATAAAAAAAAATACTCATTTGCTAAAATGAGCCACAACGTTTACCATTTGTATTTTCAGTCACAGTATCCGAAGTGTATTTCAGAGAATTTGGATTATTCGAAGTACACATGGAAGTTTGTGTAAAATTCGGAGATCCGAAGTCGGATCTCCGAAATTTTGATTCGGATCTCTGAAATTTAAAAAATTGTTTATAAAACCGCACTTCAAAAATATAAATGACAAACGAAAAATATTGAGACTCATTTTGATAAATGAGTAATTTTTTTTATTGTATTATATAATATTAACAATAACTTAATAAATTTTCGTTCGAAATCAAACTAAAAATTTTGGAAAAAATATTTTCAAAACTTTTGAAAACCACGACAATTAAACCATTCATGCCAATACAAATAAAAACGTCCAATTTTCAAAAATCGATTTCCTTTTCTCAAATTTATATTTCAAGCATAAAGAAAGCTGAATTGAGACTTTTGTCAGAAAATGGCTGGATTCTGGAGCTTCAAAAACAAATCACGTGACTGTCACTCGCCGATCAAATTCAAGTAAAAAACTAAAAACGATAACAAAGGGATATCCAATCCAATGGAAAGCGAGCGTCATTACCACGTACATTGGATGCGAGTTGGTTATCACTTGCCTAAATTTTGAAGTTGCTCAAGCTGTTTGATTGGCCAATATGAAAAAAATTGAAAAATAACCAAAAATTAAATGGAAATAATGAAATTTTGAATTGTGAAGGTTAGGTCACGAATTTCGTCACGTCGTATTTAAAAAAAAAAAAAAAACTACAACATTCAAAATCAAAGTATCAAACCATATATAAAAGAAGCTCACCTCATTCATTCAATTAATATTTATAAAGATATAGAAAATTGTAAAATTTTGCATTTTCCTAAATGTTTGGTTTCTTTTTCTTTGAACGTTACATGCAAATTTACTGATACTTTCAATAAAAAATTATCGAAATCTCTTAAATCAATTATATATATATATATATTTTTAAAAAGACTGGAAATTTCATCGCCAAACCACCCTAACTTAAGCGGGACATGTAAAATCCCCGACTGCCGTATGCTCTTATAATAAATACACTCTTCGGACTCGTACCTAATATCTTACGACCAAATCTTAAGTTTTTTGCTATCAAGCCATATTATTTAGGGGCATCAATTCTGTGTTTATGCAACTTAAACGTTAGATTTTAAACAATTCAAATTTACTTCTAAACATTAAAAAACTATATATATATAGTCATTTTGCGGTGGGGACGTCCCCACGAATTTTTCGATCGAATGCACGATAAAGTCTCAGTACTTCATCGTGTAAAAAAATTCACATAATAAAATACTAATGTTTTACTTTGTATCCGAATAAAAAATTCATACGGGCATCCACATTATAGAAACATATATTAAAAGGTTGGTGTTAGGGTTTCAAATTAGTTGAGTGTTGTTGTACAGTGGAAGTGTGGGAAGTGTTGATAGTCCACACCACCATCACCATTCATTAAAAGCAATGTCATGGAATTCAGCGTTATTTTCAAACTGCCCTTCATACCCGCGCACTAAAGCAAGAATCCGTTGATTTAAATTAATATTTTTATCATCCCATTTTTATTTTTATTTATTAAACCAAACCAAAACAAAACTTAAAATAAATAAATAAATAAATAAATAACATTACTATAATATTCTAAACTTGCAAGCAAGATACTAGATTTCAAAAAGTTTCATTCATTCAGACACACATTAGCATCTAACAAGTTCCAATCTCTACACTCTGATCATTTCTTCACTTGTTTCTTTTTCTCTCTAGTTTTCTTGAATCTTGTTTGTATTTTTTTTCCGTTTTTTTTTTTCATGATGTAAAATTGTAATATCAAGTTTCAATGTATTTTTAGATCATACAATCTTTCTTTTACATACGTATTCAAAGCGACTACTCGACTATCGAGATCGAGAATAAGAATCAAATGCATTGCCATTTATAGTCTCCCTTCCTGAAGCATTTCGTTTCTTGGAGTCACTTTTTAGAATCCGAGGCATAGAGTTCTTGAGAGTGCTTACGATTCCATTTGAACTAAATAGTTTTTTCTTTTCTTTTCTTTTTTTGTAAAGACCCCCCCGAGAAAAAGAAAATTTTTATTATAAAGACTTTGGCTTTAGCATGCGTGTGTTGGTTTTGATAAAGGGGGAGGAGCGTCCAAGATAAAAAAAAAAAAAAAAAAAAAAAGCCACAACAACGAGAGTGAATAATTAAGTAAACAATGCAAGATACCAAGAAGAAGATTGATTCTAATGAAGAATCCAAGAAGAAAGAAAGACATATTGTTACTTGGACTCAGCAGGTTCTGTCTCTTCTTTTTTGTTCAAAAAATATTGAAGACATATTGTTCCAGCAAAGAATCTTTTTTTTTTTTTTTTTTATTATTATTATTATTATTTTTTATTTTGTGGAAATATTGAAGCTTGTTGCTTCTTGTGGGTTTCTTGGTGGGTTATCTTATCTGGGTTTGTGTGATTTTGCAGGAAGATGATATATTGCGTGAACAAATCAGTGTACATGGAACTGAGAAGTGAGGGTTTTATTTTTTAATTTATCTTATGAAGTGTTATTGATGATGTTGGATCAATTTCATGGATTGTTGAAATTAAGGGATTTGGGTTTGATATTGGTATGCAGTTGGTCAATTATTGCGTCTAAATTCAAGGACAAAACAACCAGACAGTGTAGAAGAAGGTTGGTGAAATCAAAATCATTTTGATATTTGCATCAATGATCCTCTGTTTTTGTCCTTAGTCTATTTCCAAGTTAATAATTACACTATTTTGAAGTTGTTATAAGTTTAATCTGATGTGGTGAGTGATATTGAAATCGCAGATGGTACACATACTTGAATTCCGATTTCAAGAAAGGGGGATGGTCACCGGAGGAAGATATGCTATTGTGTGAGGTATTTGATGATCTTATTTGCACATTCAATACCATAGGATAAGGTTAGTTCAACAATAATTGTAGCAAAATCTTTCAAAACTTCGCATCTTGTTGTGCTTTTGAAGCAGGAAATTTTTATGAAAGTAGGCCAGACTTATAACTAATTGCTATGCTTCTTGTCTCTCAAAAGTTAAGCCAAAAAGAACACGACTTATTTCTGTTTAAATGAGTGTTGTTCAATCATTGAATGTGGTTATAATCTGATCACTTTCTGATTGCAGGCTCAGAAAATATTTGGTAATAGATGGACAGAAATAGCTAAGGTGGTTTCCGGCAGGTATATAATTTTTCATCACATAAGAGAACTGTCCTTTTACCCTCTTCTGTGGACTCAGATTTATCTTTATAATTATACAATCAATGTAATTCATATTTCTGTTTATGCAGAACGGATAATGCTGTTAAGAACAGATTCTCTACATTGTGCAAGAAGAGAGCAAAATATGAAGCCCTAGCAAAAGAGAATGGCAACTCATATATAAACCCAAACAACAAGAGAATTTTACTAGAAAATGGGTTCAATACAGATGGGACACCAGAAAATACAGCACCTGCTAAGAGAGTGAGGTAGAGTAGAGATTGAATCTAATACAAACAGTGTTTTGGAATCTTATTGTTGTTGATTCACCAAGTAAAATTTGTTCCTTGTTTTTCCCAATTCAGGAGAGCACACATCCCTGATCTCGCAGAAAATTGCAACTTTGGGAACAGATCACACAGGCAATCTGGAACAGCAGTAAATCAGCATCTAAGACCGCCTTTTGCAGTATTGCCTCAGAACTTCCCCAGTGTCACCAATTTGCCAGCCAAGCCTCATGCTGCCAAGGAGGTCTCTGATGATGGTGAGACACTGTAGCAAAGTTTCTGGAACTATAATTCCATTAGATTGCTTTAGCAAAACCTGAAATGCACATTAATGGAAAGAATGTATGAGCACTGGACATAAATTTTATTGTTCAGACAATGTGAAGGATTTATTTTCATGTTGAATTAGTTGGTTTTGTTTATATTTGAACTATATTAACTCTTGAAAACTGAAGAATAATATATTTTTCCTGATCTTGTAGCAGCTCAGAACAATAAGACTCATGGAATGTTTCTTAAAAAGGATGATCCTAAGATAACTGCTTTGATGCAACAAGCGGAACTTCTGAGCTCACTTGCACAGAAAGTTAATACAGAGAACACAGAACAGAGTTTGGAAAATGCTTGGAAGGTAATTTTGTATTAATGGGATTCATTAATTTTAATGGGTTTGGCTTTAGGATCTCATACATCATTGTTGGTCAAATTATATTCTTGAGCTGGAGTAAAAAATCTTAGCTGATTCTGTTTATACTCACATACAGCTTACAAGTATGCCTGTCATGGCATCATTGATACTAGAGACTAGAGTACCTTATAATTCCTCTTCAGAATGGTGACTGATTCTCAAAGAATTTGCATAGTTTCTAATATTTGATCAAATATGCATTCAGGTTCTCCAAGATTTTCTGAATCGAAGCAAAGAAAGTGATATCCTAAGATATAAAATCTCTGATATTGATTTTCAATTGGAAGACTTTAAAGACTTGATAGGGGACTTGAGGAGTAGTAATGAGGAAAGTCGATCATCTTGGAGGTAATGAAACCGAGATGTTCTGACATCTAGATCTGAGCATGTTTTACTTACCATAACATTTATCATTGATGGGTGATACATTGCAGGCATCCTGATCTATATGACTCTCCAGCTAGCTCTGAATATAGTACTGGATCAACTCTAATCCCTCACCCAGCCGGTGAAAGTACAGATCAAATTCAAGCTGATTTAAGTGCATTGCATCATGATATTGGGGCAGAACTACAATCAATAGATATTGCAGAGCAACATTGCTTGGTGGAACAGGATAAAGGCAGTGCAAACTCGAAGCAAGGTAAGAAAATCTATAATTTCTCATAAAGGCCTAAGATCTATTGTTTTCGTATTCTACTATTGAGATAAAATCCTACAATACCACGTGCTGATGAAATGTCTAATTTTGTTGCACTAGGGCTATTTCCTTCTGGTGGTGAGGTCACAAACAATGGAGCTGCCTCTGCTTCATCAAGTGCAGAGTTCAGTTCCCCTCTTCAGGTTACCCCGCTGTTCAGATCCTTAGCAGCAGGAATCCCCAGTCCACAATTTTCAGAAAGCGTAAGTCATCTTCAATCTTTGAGTCCCACTAAGTATGAATCAATTAGCATCAGTATTAGATTCATTAGGGGTACAATTATTGAGTAAAGCAGAATTAGTAGCAGCAGTGCTAGTCCAATGCTTATGAAGCCTAGATATGTACTATCAGTGAGTTGTAGTGATGAAAACTGTGAGAATGATAGTGATTTTGGTGTAGTTGTATGACTGTCCCTGCTATTTATCAATCGATTCGTAGGACTAATGTCCACCAATGAATAAGACATCATCTAGACACTGGAGCTAGTAATTATCAAGACAATGCTTCATTCAAACTTAAAAGATGACTTTTTAGACATAGTATGCTACAATAAGATGTACTGATTGAATCCAATCTGAAGTCAGATTCCAAAGCTTTAGGAATTAAACTTTGCTAGTTCCACAATTCAGTCAACTTCTACCTACTTCCTTTGAGTAACTTCATTTCCAGCTAGGCATAATTTAAACTAGGGTCAAATTTAATGTCTTTCAGAGAGTTAAAATACTAATGAAAAGAAGAGCAATAGAGTGAGTAATAAGAAACTTATTTCCTATCTATCTATTAAAACCTTTAAGTATATATACTGATCATATAAAGTCAAACTGCAAAAAATTGATCAAACAAAAAATGAACTCCTGTCTAGCTGTAAAACTAATTCATACCAGATTTCTTTTACTCCTTTTTTTGCCAAACCTAAGTTCCAGACTGTGTTTCTTCTCACGAATCTTCTTTTCTCCCTCCAGTCATATATTCAACTTTACTTTCATCGACCAACAAATAACCCAACCAGTTGTTCCACATGACTATGTGCAATACATTAAGAGCTAAAACATCTGGGAAGTTTTATGCAACAATCAACCAAGTATTCACAGTTGAAAGACTACAAAAGTGCCTTAAGAGTTACTATTTGGATGTCATTTCTACTATCTAAGTAATCACTCTACTGCGATAACTTGAGGGATCCTAGAAGTTGCTTAGCCAGCTTTGATCAGACTGCTTCTTGATGATCTGAAACTAAAAGGTTGCTTTGAAGTTTAACTAAAGCCTATTTCTGCTCACGTTAAATAATAAGATCCCGAGATATTATGTAAATGAAATGAAATATATATTCAAACTCAATAACTGATGATGATAAACTTTTCGGTGCTACTTTTCACTCTTTTTGCAATCATAAATTTTTCACGAATCTCTTCTTCACTTTTCCTTTTGTTTCTATCTTCATCTTTTCTTTGCCTCAAGATGTGGGCTTGTGAAGCTAGAATCAGAATGCAATCAAAGTTCACAGCGAATATTGCTTGGATAACATTATTATCTATGAGCATGCACTATATGTACTTCTATAATTAGATGTATATGTTTCAAATTTGAGGCTGACCAATTTTTTGTTTTTCTTGCAAAATTTCAGGAGCGGAATTTCTTATTGAGAACACTTGGCATTGAGTCTCCTATGACTAATCCAAGTCCCAATCCTTCACAACCGCCTCCCTGCAAAAGAGCCCTACTCCAAAGTCTATAACCAACTTCTCTGATACATCTCACATTGTTACTTACAAAAACCTACTCCTTTGAAGCCATTATATCTCATCTTTCATTCCCCGGTGGAATGTAGCATATATCGAGTTTTTGTTTCTCTTGTTTGACAGTTTGAGTTAAGTTTCCTTGGACTGCAGTCATCTCAGCCTAAAATTTTACAACTAGGCATACATAAGATCTGCATTCCAAAACCACTGATCTAGAATGTTGGGCATTCTAGAATCTCAGAAACATCTAACAACATGTTCTGAGTTCCTTTTCTTCTTTTGAACATTTTTTTTTCCTTTCTTTTCCCTTTTAGGAGAGTACTACCTTGATACTCACTGAAAATCCTGCGTGTTTATTAATGTGTCATTCTTTTGTTTGCCTTTTCGAGAGATTGGTTCCGGGGCATACCTTCTTCCAATCCAGTTTTTGGCCACGAATTCTCATTTGTACAGAACCTGCTATATAGACCCCCTATTCAGAGTGTAATTATACATCGGCAGCTCGCCTATATATGATTAAAGAAACCAAAAAAAAAAAAAAAAAAAGGAAGTAAAGAGGATCAACCAGGTGATTGGATTCCTAGTTGTTGTTTTTGGGTGTGAAAAAAGGTATAGAATAAGTTTTCTTTTCTCTGATTTATAATGTAATTTTTAACCTATATGCTATTTGAGTGGAAATGTGTTTCTGGTTTTGGTGTGCATATGCTCATCTTCTTTTCTACTTCTGAATTATAGAATCAAATCTAACCAAAGTAAACAGCAGACAGTGAACAGAAGAAAAGAAATAGTTTACTTACAGAGGACTCCAAAGAATTTGTTTGTGTCCTTGATTGGTAGTGGAGTGGAAACTCCTCTTTCTGGCTCTGAACATTCTTTGAATGAGGAATAGCGGATCAGGTGAATTCAATAATAGACGCTGTTGGCATTCCAGCGCCTTCGTTCTCCTTTCAGGACCTATATTGTGGGGGAAGAAGGATCAGGACCCTGTTTATTTAGGAAGGTGATGCCAGTGGTGGGAGACAATTATAATTATGATCAAAGCATAAAGCCAATGGTAAAAAAAGGAGGGAAACCTCTTACAAATTAAAGTGCCACTTCACTTATTGCTTATCACTTTCTCGAGGGAAGGCAATGTTTTGACCGTTGACCCTATATTCTCATGCAAAAAAAGAAAAAAAAAAAAGAATTTTGAGTTGACATAGCAGCAACCTTTTGATGTGATTTGGCCAATAAATAGTGGTAAATTAACAATAAAGTGGGCAAATTATATCAGAGGCAGTCCCAGTATTATCATATTTTCAGTTGAATCCAGCAAGAAAGCTTTCATTAACCGGTGACCACTACTATCTGTGGATTTTCGAATTGGAATAAGGCCCGGCCCATTGAAGCCCACGTACTAGGCCTTGGTTCAATCAACATCATCAACTACCATCATGAACCCCGAGATGTCAAATAACGGTCAAAATAGGGATTTAAAAACATTAGATTGAGAGTCAACCATTGATGTACGATCGATCCACCACAATCAAACAAATTTGTTTGTTGAACAATAAATTTAAGGTTAGTTAAAAAAAAAAATAAATAAATAAATAAATAAAAAAACTATTGTTTTCTTGTGGAAGACCTAATATCAATGATTACACCAAGTTTTTGACTAGAAAACAAAAAGGAAACATCAATTTGTTTTTTTTTTTCAAATATTTTTATATTTGAGCACAAAGTTTGTTTGGTGCTTAAATTTGAGTTCCACATTGTGGTAAGACCATTTTTTTAATATAAAAAAGCTAAATTTGATCAACTAACGTTGACTTTTTTTAAAGGTGCTCATATTATGGGATAGGTACATCTAATCCTTGAAAGTATAGAAATTTGTTTTATTTAAAAATAATAATCTTACCTCTAAATTTATTTATCTTTAGTCATAAGATTTTAAATTTTATTTATCTTTAGTCATTTTATATTATTATTTAATTTTTTTACTAATAAGAGGTTTGACCTAATTTTTTCCTAATTTTACCTTTATAAAGTGAAAAAAATATTATTTATGTGAACAATGTTAATAAAATTTTTACTTTTGAAAAAAATGGTGTGCAAACCTAGTTACATTTCAACCCCTTATCTCTCCTTTCGGCATTGCGTTTTGAAAACACATTTACGTGCAGATGAAATCACTTATAGTCGCACTGCAACTGTGCCTAAACAAATAAACACTTAGCCACACATCTGATTGACAACCATTTTATGAATTCAGGTAAAAAAATACATCACAATGTGACTGAGGTCACAAATGTGATTGGTCTTAATGTGTCCGAGAGTCGGTAATGTGATTGAGGGTCGACAATGTGACTGATGATTGACAATATGATGAAGATCACAATTGTAACTGTGCTCAATGTGTCAGAGGGTCGTCATCAATACGAATATGTCACAATTATAACTTTACTCAATGTGATTGAGGATTCACAATGTGACTGAGGATTGACAATGTGATTGAGGTCACAAATATGATTGAGAGTCGGTAATATGGCCGAGGTCACAATATGATTATGCTCAATGTGATTAAGGGTGTCTAGGATAACTAATGTGACTGAGATAAAAAAAAATGACTGAGAGTCGGTAATATGATGAGGTCACAATATGATTGAGGGTGATTAGGATAACTAATGTGACTGAGATCACAAATGTGATTGAGGGTCGGTAATATGACTGAGGTCATAAATATGATTCAGGCATACCCATGATTAAATTTTCAATCACTCAATTGATAGTATATTATGATTATAAATCAATTCATTGTGACTTAAGTAAAATATTATTGTGACTATACTCATGTGACTGAGGGTCAATGTGATTGATGTAAAGAATGTGACTGAAGGTAATCAATGTGACTAAAACATACATAACACAACTTTCAATCACCAATGTGATTAAGGTAAAAATATGACTATAATGAAGGTTAATGTGAAGTATATACGAAACAATAACTTTGAGACTAATTTCAATCTTACATAAATTCAATTTTGTGAGAGGTTTGTTGATGAAAGTTGTATGTATGTATGTGAAGTGTATGAATATTTTATAAATTGTGATTTCGAGTCCGGATGAATGAGATATGAGTGTTTGAAAATGTATAGTTTGAAATTAATATTCTCTTATAAATGTAAGAATCATTTTTATCCATTTTTTAATCGAAAAATATCGACAATATATCTTATTTTAAAATTTATTATTTATAAATCGATAATAAGTAATTTTTTCGTGAAATACTTTATATTTTGAAAGATATTTAAGTTTTAAATTTAAAAAAAGAAAATCAAATTTAAGCACCCACCGCACTACAAACGCATGGGATGTGTGTTTTTATTATTTATTTTGTTATTATTCTTGTCATTTTTTAAATAAATTTACCATAGGATTATGTAATAAAAATTATATCTTAATTGAGTTTTTCTTCTAATAAAAACCCCTTAAAAGTATTGTAGTGAAAACCATGAAGTGCTTAATGCGTGATTGAGGGTATTGAAGTCAACTAGTCGTCTCCCAAGAACCAACTCTCTCTCGCCCATCAATTTTTCGATCTCGACACGAGATTCTCGAGATGTTGCGCGTTTCCTGTTGCCTCCATCCCATACATATATGTCAGGCAGGAAAAATAAAAATATACATGCCTCCAAATTATGTCCGAAATGATAAATTTGAAACGATGTTGAATTTCCCTTCATATTTAAATGAGAGTATATATCTCGTTTTTATACATGCCTCCAAATTCGGACGCTACACGAACGTAAACTCTCTGGAATATTCCGTTCGAACGCGTTCTCGAACGCTACACGAACGTGAACTCTATGGAACACTTCGTTCAAACGCGTTTACAAACGCTACATGAACGTGAACTCACTGGATATGTTCGTTCGAACGTATAAACGAACGTAACACTAACGAAACTAGTCATGGAATCACTTTTAGATTAATCAAGACTTAGATTAATTTATATTGTCATAATATCAACTTAGTAAAATCATATATTGTATTACAATAAACTTGGTAGTATAGATTTAAGTTAATATTAGGGTGTTCAATTATCACAAGCCTACACATAGTGATAAAGTTGAAATTTAATTGTGTATTGCATACTTGATTGAAAATTAAAAGTGTAATCTTACACAAGTAATTTCATCCAATCTTGATTGATTCATACACATATATATTTACACATATTGAGTATTGTATTGTGAAATTAAAAGTGTAATACTAAGTTTGAATGCCTAAGAGATTCTATTGAGAAAATGTTTAAAGGATATTCTGTCAAAAAGGCGATAAGAGCCTAAGTGGTTACTCGTCCTCTGGGAATATTCCTTTATTTACTTATCATAAGAAAACTTAGTCGTAAATTCAAGGACTTGTGTTTATTGGTACTACCGTCTAATATAACAACGAGTGGATACTTGGTATATCATTTGAACAAGATCATTTTTTGATCGTTGTACAATTTGTCTTTTATATACTTATTGATCGCTGTTGATTTTTCCCGTTACATATGGCTAGCGGAAACATCTCAGTACCGGTCGCTCATGGAGAAAAATCAGAAAAGTTTGGTGGAGCAAACTTTAAACAGGTAAAATGTTGTTCTACCTGACAACTCTCCAGTTGGCTAAGTACCTCAAAGATCCTCCGGGTATTGTGGAGGGAGAAACGGAAACAGCCAAGCAACTGCGAGAAGAGACATGGTCGTCAGATGACTTCTTGTGCAATAAACTACTTAGGAGGACTTGACAATACCTGTACAATGTGTACTAATGCATGATTTCTGTGAAGATTCTCCGGGAATCTCTCAAGAATAAATAAAAAAACTGAGGATGCCGGGCAAAAGAAATTTATCGTGGGTAGTTTCCTGGACTACAAAATGGTAGATTCAAGAACGATAATGTCTCAGTTAGGTGAACTGTAATTGATCATTCATGAAATATTAGATGAAGTGATGAAACTCTGTGAGACGTTTCAAGTTGCCACCATCATTGAAAAGTTGCATCCATCATGGAAGGACTTCATGAGCTATCTGAAACACAAAAAGAAGCAGATGAGCCTTGAAGACCTTGGAGTTCGATTAAGGATCGAAGAGGACAACAAAAAGTCCGAGAAGGCCAGCTAAAAGACTATGGAGTCTAAGGCTAACATCGTCGAGGGTGTAAAAGGTAGCAGAAAGAGAAAGAACAGTGGAACTGATTTTTCCCAAGTTAACAAGAAGTTCAATGGGAAGTGCTACAACTGTGAAAAAAATGGTCATATGGCAAAGGACTGCAGAAACAAGAAGTCTCAGGACAAAGGCAAGAAAAGAAAAATGAGACTCATGTCACTGAATATGAGCAGTTGGCTGATGGGATCTCATAGATGAACCTCTTAGCAATAGTAACTGAAGCCAACTTGGTTGAGAATCCGAGAGAATGATGGGTAGACATTGGGGCTACTCGTCATATCTGTGTTGATAGCAAGATGTTTTCCTCGTATCAGAAGGTCGATGATGGCGATCATCTGACAATGGAAAACTCGTCTACCTCTAGTTTAGTTGGACAAGGCACAATGGTTCTGAAGATGACATCCGGAAATGAGCTTACATTGAAGAATGTTCTGCATGTTCCTGATATTCGGAAGAACTTAGTCTCAGGCTCTCTTTTTAGCAAGAATGGTTTTAAGCTTGTATTTGTTTCTGATAAATTTGTAATGACCAAGAATGATGTTTATGTAGGACAATGATACCTCACTGAGGGCCTTTTCAAATTCAATGTAATGACTGTCAATCGACACAGTGCTAATAATAAAGCTACAACTTCTGCTTATATTATTGAGTCACAAAACGTATGGCATGAGATGTTAGGACATGTTAATTATGATACAATGCGTAAATTAATTAACATGGACCTTATACCTAAAATTGCAATTGATAACCAATATAAATGTGAGGCATGCTGTAGGCATTGCATTTTCGCATGTGAAACCCGATGATGAGTCTCAATTGGAGGCACTACCTTTTTAGCTAGGATATTGCGGGAAACGGAGGTCGGAAGGGGAAATTCGGAAAAGTATGTCATCAAGTTCATTCCACAAGTTCACTGTCTTCGTTGGTGCTGCGTTCGTTACTTCGTTCGAACCTCGTGCAGATTGCGGACGTTCGTGCCGCGTGCGAGGAGGCGTTCGAACGGTGCCGGTAATTCTGGTTTTGCTGCTAGCCTCACCCTCAGCCCATTTAGCCCCCCAAAGCCCATAAAACACATCCCAAATTAAATAAATAAATATTAATTAAAACATTAACTAAATAAGATAATAATTAAATTAATTAAATAATTAAATAAAACATTTACCAAACTTAACTAAAATCATGCCTAACTTAGACAAATTAAATATATTATATACTAAAACTAAAAAGAAGATACACCTAATTAAAATCAATCCTAACCAATTAAAGCCAATCATATATTTGACTTCTTAATCTAATAAGACATCTACCAATTTAAAAATATTTGCATTCCTAAACCAACACAAATTAAATATTACAACTTCCTAACTTAAAATATTTTGTCCCCCCTCAATCTTGTATACCTTTCTCATCTCTCCTAAATTTGGAAGCAAATCTCTTCCTTGTGAGACAAGGTGAAGCCCTAGCCCTTCTCTATATAAACAACCCCTAACCTAGCCATCTCTCCTCTCCAATCTCTCTAGCATATACACACAATTCACACAAGAATTATAGCAAGAAATACTAGACATCACAAGCATATCACTCCCTTGATCCTTACCCTCACACCACCGAAAATTACACCAAAACAACCCCTCACCACCACCGAAAATCACACAAAACACAGTAGCCTAAACCACACCAAAACAGTCCTTAAAATCCCTCAAAACAGTAACATAAAAGATACGTTCAATCGGGCACACTATGTTTAATATTATTGCTTTCCATTCTATGTATGCATGATTCAGTCGAGCGCATGGCTTAGTATGTTGGTCTAAAGGTCCTCTCTTTGAGAGATCAGGAGCCCCAAAAGGCCACCTTTACGGTAGTACTTTGCCGCGCCCCCCCTTTATTTTGTCGTTTATGTATTGCATCCCATTTCATGCATCAGGTCTGTTCCCGTTCGAACGCGTTTACGAACGCAACTCGAACGCGCATGTATTTTGCCTTGTCATGCATCAGGTCTCCCTCATGTTCGAACGCGTTCACGAACGCCATACGAACGTAGGCATTCTGTTTCATTTCCATTCGAACGCGTTAACAAACGCTATACGAACGTGAGCATTCTGTTCATTTCCGTTCGAACGCGTTATCAAACGCCATACGAACGAGAACCTTCTGTTTACCATTCGAACGCGTTTACGAACGCTATACGAACGCCCACGCACTTTCTTAGTTTCATAATGCATCAGGTCTGGTTCCGTTCGAACGCGTTCTCGGACGCTACACGAACGCGAACCTTCTGTTTACCGTTCGAACGCGTTTACGAACGCTACACGACGCGCACCCACTGAATCGAGTCATCTTCATTAGATTTCATGCATAGTTTTCCTAGTAGCTATCCCCACATGTATGAATACAACTATGTTAATGAATTAGAATTCATATGCTTGTGTCGTGATAACATTTGAGTATTATTTCTTGCGGTATATCGGATGGAAACTCAGACGTAAATTCCGTAGCCGATTCCGAATGGACGGTAGTGCGGTCTGTACTTGGGATACAATTCCACGTACCACTTGGAAAAATTCCCATATGTATGCTTGTATGGTTAATATGTGTGCTTGTGTTTTCTTGAATGTAATATGCAAATAAAGTTGTATGTTCGTTGCTATTTTGATATATGTTAAGCATGCGATTTTAGATATGAGATATATGTGAAATGTGTGCATAAGTTTTATTTTGCATATGAGAATTTAGAAGCATGATACTCTTGGAAATAAGTGTTACTTAAGCTTTGATTAAATTATTACATAAATCCTTTCATTACAAGTGGCATAAGTAAGGGACCATTCCGAACCCAACGGTTTGAGGTCTTCCCTTGCGAGGGGTGAGTGCGACCTTAAATCTTTGTCCCGGTTCACACCGGGTGGCGACTCCATATTATTTAGTATTTCCCAACTAGTGCCGCGAGCCTAGGAGCGGCGTCGCCCAGGTCCTGTTGTCCTACAGTCTGGCGACTCCACTGGGGATAGAGAATCAGCCCCGAAATATTATCTTGTAATGTTTGGATTTATGTTCTAATTGACCGTGTCTATAGTGGATGAAATTGGGGTTTAATCAAAGGCATTTTGAGGCTAGGTAATGGTTGGTGTCTTCCTTCACTCACTACCTTTCTAGAAGGAAAAGCTGTGAAGGCACCTAGATAGCCATCTACTCGTAGCCTATTGTGATGGACTAATTGGAGGACTCGTTGTTTATTCTCCTAACACCAAGCGATAAGAGCCTAAGAGGCTTGGGTATTTAAGTGAGCCTCGCTCCACCTTCCCTCTGGGGAATCTACAACGGGAAATCCGTTTGACAGTCCGTCACACACCATAGCTCATTGGCACGTACCTTAGTGTATAAAAAGGGATACGCTCACTTGGTCGCTTGAACCCTTGAGTGGGGAGACCTAGTTGTGGGCTATCCTTCGCCGGTGAGAGCCTTTGTCCATACTCTTGCAAATCCACCCATATACCGGTTTGTATGGTTAAAGTAACAATTATTTCCTTGAGAATGTGCTTATGGACCATCCTCATTTGGATGCAGTTGGACTATTATCAGAAATGCGGGCTTGCTGGGCCATTTAAACTGGGGCAAGTTCGTATTGTATGACTATTAGGCCCAAGGCTTCTGAAATGTTGATGGGCCATTATGTGAAAATTATTATGTTATGTTTGTATTATCTCCCTCCTATGCTTGTGTTTGGGAACATTATCGTTTGGATCCATTTGGACCATTTGTCATGGGATATGGACTTGTTGGGCCATTTAAACTGGGACAAGGATGTATTCCATGACTATTGGGCCAAATGCGTCTAAGTGTTGGTGGGCCACCTTGTGCTTGTGTTCGGAATATTATCATTTGGATTTAGTTGGGCTCTTTGTCATAAGACATGAACTCGTTGGGCCATTTAAACTGGGACGGGTTCACTCTTATGACAGTTGTCCCAAAAGCTTCTAAAATGATAATAGGCCGATTTGTTTGAGAATTTTATTTTATTTAGTATGTTATATGTTACATGCATCTCATGTACCTCATGCATCCATATATCATGTTAACACCATCTATGTCTCCAAAAGACAACATAGATACCGTTTGGGTTAGAGAAGGGACAAGGCTCACTAAAAGAACAAGTATGAGTGAATCCGATAATGAGGTGTCCCGTATGGATCAGTTAGAGAACAGTCTCGCCAAAGTCACTGAACAGTTGCAGGCTTTGACTACTGCTGTGGCTGGTATAGCCGGGTCTCGTGCTGGAGGTAGTTCTGGGGATGCAAGACCAGAGGAACCTCCGAACAGATTGGGGGATGATACCCCCACTTTTGATGATATGGCAGAGTATGCCGCGGGCAGAGTATCTGGGTCTCAGGCAGAGTTACAGAAACTTCGGGATCAGGTTGAGTCGGTTACCCGCAAGATGATGGGTAAGAATGAGGACTTGTTGGATTATGACACATTGACTTTTGAGGAGCAGTTTCCGGTACAGTTCAAGATGCCGGATATGGCTAAGTTCAACGGGAATAGGGATCCGAGGGTGCATCTCCGACAGTTTGTATCAGTCATGAGTTCAGTTGGCTTATCTCAGCGTCAGGTACAGAAAATGTTTGGAATGTCGCTGGAAGGAGCTCCCGTGGTGTGGTACCACAGTTTGGATAAGAAAGTAAAGGAAGATTGGAGGGAGTTAGCCGATGCTTTCCTGAAGCAATATGTCACCGACTTGGAGATCGATCTGTCACTCCGTGATCTGGAGAATGTTAAGCAGAAAGCGGAGGAGAGTTTTAAGGAGTATGTGGACCGGTGGAGGGGTCAGTTATTGAAAATGCAGACTAGGCCTTCGGAGAAGGATCAGATCAAGATGATTATCAAGGGCACCAAGCCCTCAATTTATGGCAAGTTGAGGAGGATGACCTCCATGATTGCAGACTTTCGGCAGTTGAGGGAAACTGTCATGGATATTGAGGAAGAAAGGCGAGAATAGAAAATTCTATGGTCTGAACAGGAGGCCCATTGGGGGAACATCGGGAACAAAGCCCGTTTCTCTGCTGAAATCGCTGCTATCCGGAACATGCATTTTTCCAACTTGGGAAGGCCCCTGTCTAAGGTGCTAGAAAAATTGAAGAGGCAAGGCTCTTGAAACCCTTGGATACCAAACCATTACCCAATCCCCTACCATCACATTATAACCTAAGCCTTTACTGCCACTTCCACCAACAAAAAGGCCATGACACCGACAACTGCGCCCGACTCCGCCATGAAATCCAAGACCTAATAGACTCCAAGAAAATACCCAACCCAGAAACAGAACAGCCCGACACACACAGAAATCCCTTACCCAACTACCGTGCCGTACCACCACCAGCCTACATGATCAATTCTGGCCTCCCAGAAGACCTTGTCCTGAAATCCTTTCACCCTCAAGCCTTTTGCCTTGGAATCTGGGACAGTACTAGCGAGGATGAGTTTGAGCAGAAAAGAAACTTTTGGCTTGATTTCTCTAGCAGTGATGAGGAAGAAGTAAGGGGAGTGACACGGAGAGGTCGTTTTTATAATGATATGGCGGAAAAGGGTAAGGAAGCTTTGACAGATGGTAGAGAAGTGGTTGAGACTGCAGGAAATACTGAAGGGGATGTAGTGCTGAGGCAATTGAGGAAGACTAGAGCACAAGTGAGTATCTGGGAACTATTATGTGCATCTCGGGAGCATAGGCAGGCTATGGTTGAGGCCTTGAGCAAGATTGTGGTACCGGAGGATGCCAACCCCGCAATGTTTGTTGGGTCGGTTCAGAAAGAAGGTTTGCAGATATCCTTTTCTGAGGATGAACTCCCGATGGAGGGAAGAAATCATAACAAGCCTCTATTTATCAGGGCCGAGGTGAGGGGCAAGAAAACTTCATGTGTGATGGTGGATGACGGCTCGTCCATCAATGTGTGCCCGTTGAAAATTCTGGCAAGATTGGGTATGAAAGCAACAGACTAGACCCCTCCAGTATGACTATTAAGGCTTATGATGACAGTAAGCGGGGAGTTGAGGTTACCTTTGTGGCTATGGTCAAGGTAGGGCCGATTGAAGATGATGTTGAGTTCACAGTGCTGGACATCCCAGCCACTTTTGCCTTATTGTTGGGAAGGCCTTGGTTTCACAAACTTGGGGGCGTGCCTTCCACTTTGCATCAGATGATCAAATTCCCGTATGAGGGAGAAGTTGTTACCATCCGGGCTGAGTTAGATAATGTCGTGGCTGCCTTGGAGATACAACCTTTCACGAGGTTTCATGTGTCAGCTACTTTCGAGGAATGGGTGGATCCTAGGGTGGCTAGGATTATGGTGAAGATGAAGTTTGAGCCGGGAAAAAGGTTCAAAATTGCCGGATTTCAGAGGACAGACTACTCGGAAGGGTTTGGGGTACAAATCTGACGAAGAAAAGCCAAAGGTCAAGAAAAAGGGCCTGAGGCTGATGGAGTGCTTTGTGAAAGCTTCAGGGTATCAAGGAGAGCCTGAACCTGTGGAGTTAATGGGATTGTTGTACCTGGGTTTGAGATCTTCCAGGATTGTTGGATGAGAAGAGAACGAAGTCTTTGTATCACATGCAGTTGTATCAGAAGAGACTAGCCCGGGCATTCAACAAGAAAGTACGCCCCACCAAGATCAGAAAAGGGTAATTTAGTACTTAAGCAGTCGAGGCCGTCGACGACAGATCCGAGAGGGAAATTCAGGCCGAACTGGGAGGACCCTACATCGTTCAGAAAGTCATGGGAAATGGAGCAGTGAAGTTGTCAGATCTCGAGGGAAATGAATTCACAGAACCAATCAATGTCGACAGGCTGAAGCTGTACTTTGCTTAAGAAGACTTGGTCGCCAGTGGAAGACCTAACCCAACGGAATGAGAAAACTCATGCATACATGCATACACGTAACCTATATTGCATCTTTTTTGTGTTTGTGCTGTTTTGTGTAAACAGGTGATGAAGAAGGAAAAGAGGAAGGCCCATATCGGCTGAGGAGCGTGGCTCCACCTCACATCATGTCCGCTTGGGGGCGAGGCCCGTATCAGCTGAGGAGCGAGGCTCCATGTCACATTATATCAGCTCGGGGGCGAGGCCCATATCGGCTGAGGAGCGAGGCTCCACATCACATCATCATTTCGAGGGCGAGGTCCCTATAGTCAGCGGTGTTGGGTCGAGGTGCCCAGGGTCGAGGTGCCCCCGTTATCAATTGTAGTTCCGGGTCGAGGTGCCCACTACATCATCAGTTCGAGGGCGAGGTCCCTATAGTCAGCGGTGTTGGGTCGAGGTGCCCAGGGTCGAGGTGCCCCCGTTGTCAGTTGTAGTTCCGGGTCGAGGTGCCCAGGGTCGAGGTGCCCACTACATCATCAGTTCGAGGGCGAGGTCCCTATAGTCAGCGGTGTTGGGTCGAGGTGCCAGGGTCGAGGTGCCCCCGTTGTCAGTTGCAGTTATTGGGACGCGTCCCAGGATCGAGGTCCGCTGCAGTATCAACTCAACTTGAGGCGGCAGCCGAGCCAGATAAGTAAAAATGCATTGCATAACTTTGATAGGATTGTTCAAAGTCACACACTGCACAAGTCCCATCAAAGTGGGGGCGACTGTAGGCATTGCATTTTCGCATGTGAAACCCGATGATGAGTCTCAATTGAAGGCACTACCTTTTTAGCTAAGGATATTGCGGGAAACGGAGGTCGGAAGGGGAAATTCGGAAAAATATGTCATCAAGTTCATTCCACAAGTTCACTGTCTTCGTTGGTGCTGCGTTCGTTACTTCGTTCGAACCTCGTGCAGATTGCGGACGTTCGTGCCGCGTGCGAGGAGGCGTTCGAACGGTGCCGGTAATTCTGGTTTTGCTGCTAGCCTCACCTCAGCCCATTTAGCCCCCCAAAGCCCATAAAACACATCCCAAATTAAATAAATAAATATTAATTAAAACATTAACTAAATAAGATAATAATTAAATTAATTAAATAATTAAATAAAACATTTACCAAACTTAAACTAAAATCATGCCTAACTTAGACAAATTAAATATATTATATACTAAAACTAAAAAGAAGATACACCTAATTAAAATCAATCATAACCAATTAAAGCCAATCATATATTTGACTTCCTAATCTAATAAGACATCTACCAATTTAAAAATATTTGCATTCCTAAACCAACACAAATTAAATATTACAACTTCCTAACTTAAAATATTTTGTCCCCCCTCAATCTTGTGTATACCTTTCTCATCTCTCCTAAATTTGGAAGCAAATCTCTTCCTTGTGAGACAAGGTGAAGCCCTAGCCCTTCTCTATATAAACAACCCCTAACCTAGCCATCTCTCCTCTCCAATCTCTCTAGCATATACACACAATTCACACAAGAATTATAGCAAGAAATACTAGACATCACAAGCATATCACTCCCTTGATCCTTACCCTCACACCACCGAAAATTACACCAAAACAACCCCTCACCACCACCAAAAATCACACAAAACACAGTAGCCTAAACCACACCAAAACAGTCCTTAAAATCCCTCAAAACAGTAACATAAAAGACACTTACCATCCTTGAAATAACCACACAAAACCACACCAAAAAGAACATCAAAACAGTCCACCAACAGTAAGCAGAAAACACAGAGGGAACGGCAGCAAAACCACAAGGAAACGGCAGCAAAACGGAGTCGGAACAGTAGCTTGAGTGGCCGAACAGCGAAGGAAGAGGCAAACCAGTGAACCAGAAAAGTTGCGGAGCTTTACCCCCTTTCGATCTTCGTGGAACGCGAGTCCGAGAGACAGCTTAAAAGGTTAGACCTGAGGGTATTTTTCACACTTATTCTTATTTAATTTCTGGTTATTTATTTGATTACATTTTCTGTATTTGCGGCATTTGTTGTATGTACGATGTGTGTTGTGGGTGTTGGATGAATGGAAGAGTGTCGCCTCTTGTGGTATATAGGATGGAAACCCAGACATAAATTCCGTAGCCGAATCCGAATGGACGGTAGTGCGGTCTGTACTTGGGACACAACTCCACGTACCACTTGAGTAAACGGCACCTTCTCTTGTTTTGTGTGGTTTTGGTTTATTTAATTCTTGTTATTTAAATTCTGCATGTTGTTTATTCCCGTATGATACGATCGAGTGCATGGGCTTAGTAAGTGCGATGAAAGGTTCCCTAATTGGAGGGTTAAAATCCTTCACCACGATGCTCTGCCGCACCGATGGATGTGTGTTCGGTTGAATGCGAAATACGTTCAATCGGACATACTTAGTTTGATATGGTTGTCTTTATCTTCGTATGCATGATTCAACCGAGCGCATGGGCTTAGTAAGTGCGATGTGAGATCCCCTATGGGGAGGGGCTAAAGCCCTTTACCACGAGGCTTTGCCGCGCCGGTTGATGTGTGTTCGGTTGGATACAAGATACGTTCAATCGGGCACACTATGTTTAATATTATTGCTTTCCATTCTACGTATGCATGATTCAGTCGAGCGCATGGGCTTGGTATGTTGGTCTAAAGGTCCTCTCTTTGAGAGATCAAGAGCCCCAAAAGGCCACCTTTACGGCAGTACTTCGCCGCGCCCCCCCTTTATTTTGTCGTTTATGTATTGCATCCCATTTCATGCATCAGGTCTGTTCCCGTTCGAACACGTTTACGAACGCAACTCGAATGCGCATGTATTTTGCCTTGTCATGCATCAGGTCTCCCTCATGTTCGAACGCGTTCACGAACGCCATACGAACGTAGGCATTCTGTTTCATTTCCGTTCGAACGCGTTAACAAACGCTATACGAACGTGAGCATTCTGTTTCATTTCCGTTCGAACGTGTTATCAAACGCCATACAAACGAGAACCTTCTGTTTACCGTTCGAACGCGTTTACGAACGCTATACGAACGCCCACGCACTTTCTTAGTTTCATAATGCATCAGGTCTGGTTCCGTTCGAACGCGTTCTCGGACGCTACACGAACGCGAACCTTCTGTTTACCGTTCGAACGCGTTTACGAACGCTACACGAACGCGCACCCACTGAATCGAGTCATCTTCATTAGATTTCATGCATAGTTTTCCTAGTAGCTATCCCCACATGTATGAATACAACTATGTTAATGAATTACAATTCATATGCTTGTGTCGTGATAACATTTGAGTATTATTTCTTGCGGTATATCGGATGGAAACTCAGACGTAAATTCCGTAGCCGATTCCGAATGGACGGTAGTGCGGTCTGTACATGGGATACAATTCCACGTACCACTTGGAAAAGTGCCTATATGTATGCTTGTATGGTTAATATGTGTGCTTGTGTTTTCTTGAATGTAATATGCAAATAAAGTTGTATGTTCGTTGCTATTTTGATATATGTTAAGCATGCGATTTTAGATATGAGATATATGTGAAATGTGTGCATAAGTTTTATTTTGCATATGAGAATTTAGAAGCATGATACTCTTGGAAATAAGTGTTACTTAAGCTTTGATTAAATTATTACATAAATCCTTTCATTACAAGTGGCATAAGTAGGGGACCATTCCGAACCCAACGGTTTGAGGTCTTCCCTTGCGAGGGGTGAGTGCGGCATTAAATCTTTGTCCCGGTTCACACCGGGTGGCGACTCCATATTATTTAGTATTTCCCAACTAGTGCCACGAGCCTAGGAACGGCGTCGCCCAGGTCCTGTTGTCCTACACATGCGTTGAAGTAAAAATGCATAGAACATCATTTCATTCCATTGAACGAAGTTCTGAACCCTTGGAACTTGTACACACTGATGTGTGGGATATGAATATTGTGCAAACAAGAGGCGGTAAAAGTACTTTGTCACTTTTATCGATGATAGGACAAGATTCTGTTATGTGTATTTGCTGAGGAGCAAAGATGTGTTGGGGTTTTTGGGCGAAGGGCGCGGCGGAAGCGCTGTTCGGGCGAAATCGTAATTTTAAATTTTTTTTAAAATTACCGAATAAATTATTCAATATTTAATATGAATAATTTATTCATATTTCACCTAAACACATTTTTTCGATATCAAATAACTACATAAATATATAAGAAACGTTGCGAAACTTTTACGAAAACATGTTTCCAATTAATAATAAGCATGTGTGATAACAATTATCACAAATGAAAATTATCTAATTAAATTAAAAATAAAGTTAAAGTAGTTATAAAAATCAAATTTAACACTTTAACCTTAAATTTAATGCCATGTGTAACCAATAATAATTCAACATATATTCCTTAACAATTATGAAATATATATATAAATTAATCATCTAAATATTTAACATTTAAATATCCAAATAATTAATTAATATTCTTATTAATCCATATGTATTTTATTTACATTAAATAAAATACGTACAGAAGTGACATGTGTCAAAATCTCATTTGACAATTAATTCATGTGTATCTAATCAAATTATGTATCAAATACAAATACACACTAATTATTAAATGACCAAAATCCCTTATTGCATGTGTTGTCGTTTAACCGCTTAAACGATTCGAATTAACTCATTTAATCCGATGAAGTATTATGAATAATATGTATTATTCATAACGTGTTGCCCGAGTGCTCAACGAGTACACTTCATATCGTGGGACTCTCTAAGTTTAGGTTTATCCGTCACGAAATCCAATTTCGTGTCCATAATTCACCCACTCATGAATTATGACGACCACAGATAATCTAGCTAAACTATGCAAGTCGAGGTCATTGCATACATATAATCCATCCGTCACAAGCTATCCATATTATACCTGGGATATAGATAAAAACGTCAAATCCTTTCGGTATAATATAGTCGACTTTCAATTTACGATCTCTAAATAACACTCGGAACAGGCTTCCGAAGTTATACCACGGCCATGTATGTACACAGGATTGACAGATTCTATCTTGATACACACAGGATATCATGAGCATCAGTCTACACCCAACGAACAGACGGAGGTCTGATCTAAATAGATCGGTGACGTGACTTCCATGAAAGTGTGGAGGATAACTCATATATCCACTGTGGTATCTCAAGTCGAAAGACCACTATGCTCGCTCAACTCGAGAAGATTCCTATTGATATTGGTGTACCATCTATTAGGAAATCTTCAGTGAGTCGTTTAGTGTTTATCAAATAAACATCTACATGTCTATAAGAGTCTCCCGAGACTCATGGTTCATTGAGATAAATCATTGGACCAAGTCACGATATACGACATGTACTGGTCTCAGCGGATTTTACTAACCGACCCGTGTTAGTAAATCTTGACCAGGAACTTTATTTAAGGATATACAACTTATAGTGACGCTTCTCAATGTCTATTACAAACTACGTTGTAACTGCACACTACATTGTAAATCCTAGGGTCTTTATCTAATATACACGTATCACTAAACCAGATTTAGTTTCAATCTAATCGTAATTAGATCGAATATGTGCATAAAAGATAAGAGGTGCTACCATTAAATAAGTAATATTATGGAAAAATGTATTGTTTATATTTATGAATCGGACATAAATACGATTCGGATTGGCACTCCGAATTTCTCCCACTTGATCTAGTGCTAATCCACAATATCATATACACATCTAAATGTGTATCACATACCCATGGCCCTCAAGAGCTCACATAGCACTCAAGGGGTAGGCAACAACAAGTAAGCCCGTTTTAACAAATTGAGTCCATCCAACAAACTCAATCGTTTTCCTTAGCCAGCATCATTCATATTTTGTAGAATCCAAATTCCACATTAATATGACTCAGACGCTATATCAGTATTGTGCTATAGCTACTGAGTTGTCTACGTATTTAGAGATCAAATCCAAATATTATGAAACAACCGCAAGCACTACACTAATATGAAAACTTCTAATTTATAGGGTCACTATGCAACTTCATAAGTTAATACTTCAAAAGTTGCAACTAACTCCACTAGTTTAGTAAAATCAACGGTGACACTCCCACTGCATCTTTTCTGACTTTATATGACATAGACCATCTAATGTCATAATTAGGATCAAAACTAATCTGACCTTATGGTTGCAGACTAAATTCTCAATGAATCAAAAACTCATTCTTAATATCTCTAAGATAACAAAGAACATGTATCAAGACCCATCATATGGTCTGCAGTATATCAAAATAACTCGTAACAATTACGATTAAATTGATATCTTAAATCGTACATGATATAGCATTCATTACGCCATCATCTTATGATGCGTAAGATTGACTAGACATTCTAATCAATCTCTCTTTCGACAAAGGAATCATCCTTTACGAAAGATAAATACTATATATATAAAATACACGTTAACTGTAAAATATTTATACTAACTGTCATACAGATAGTCTTACTGTGTTCTTTATTAGATCATATCTAATACGCGACTTATGGGAGTATCTCACAAGTCTCTTAGTTTTATATCATATATGAAACTTTATATCAAATATAACATAGACTACTCTCACTACTTTCACGAAGAAAAGAAGACATAGGATATAAACTATGCTATAAAGAAGTTTGTACGCTCCCACTGACCCTACTAACAAATATGTATTCTTTATGCTTTGATAAAATCAGACAATCTGACTGTAATCAAAATGAGAGAACACAAATTTCCGGAAAGCTTACCTAAGTCTACAATAGGCTCTATAAGCTAGTATATCAAACTGTGATCTTAGCACAATACAAACTCCGGGGCCATTCTAGAATGAATTCTTCAAATAAAGAAATCACGACGGATCTCTCATTCGAAGAAATCACTCAAGAACGCCACTTTGCATTCTTTAGCCAAAATACATAGTTTAATATCAACATTAACCAACAGATTTTAATTGTTCAATTAGTGCGACTAGAGACAAGTTTTCTCATAATCTACAATAGACTACTGAGCATAACCTTTCCCATTGTCATACTATAAAGGTCGAACCTTTAATAAGCTCACATTGCTTTTGTTGCACAAACAATTTGCATATTTTATGAACTATTCATAACGAAAGCCTAATCAAGTTCAAAACTTGATCGTAGTAAGCTATGAACAATCTTAAATCTATGATTCAATGCTAACTTCTGAAATCGATATCAAATATCGCTCCCACTATAAGTTATAGGATAATTTTCTTCGATAAGAAAACAACAGAATCATTAAGTATCAAATACTTTGTAAATGATTCTGACATCCTATTGAACTTATACGGAAGATGTCTAAGGGTCTTTTAATCTTATTAATTATGTAGTTCCACTTTTAGTTTATCATTCTCACATTTGACTTCAATAAGTCAAGTCTTTTCTACAATTTTCAACATCTGATGTTAACACACCAAGTAATAAAATAATTTTATTTCTCGGGATCGTATAAAAAATATTCTATCAAATAGAATACAATATTCTATTAAATAGAATAAATGATAAACCTTACTTGTACCTCCGAGGCGCAAGTACTTTCAATTATATAACAATTATACAAAAGAAAGTTTCAAATCTCAAAGTTTTCAAGATTCGAATTTTCTACTATACATATCATATATGTAACTGTAGAAACAAATGGAACCTTAATTAAAGAGATGAATTAGTGTTACTGGAGCATAACCCCAAGAGTATTGAAACTAATTCGGTAACACTCAATATCAAACGAATCAAATCATATAAGATTCGATTTCTCCCACTGACCAATTCCATCACGATGGAATTGTAGAAGAATCGTATTGAGTAAGAATCAAATTCATTAAATAAATTTAGAACTAATTGCCTTAAATTCATATGTTTGATCGTATCAAACATCTTTGAACAATTCACAGATTCATGATGAATTTCAAAGATATAGTTTTCAACATTTCAAATAGAATATTTTTGAACCATTCAAAAATATTTTTATCCGCATTTCATCAGAAACATATTGAAAGTTCTCGAACCATTCAAGACGTTCAATATATATTCTTTTAGAAACACGCAACTAAGTCATGCCAATTCATTAACTAAGTTACAGAGTAAAGAAAACTATCTAAGGCAATTTCTAATTCATTAAACTACATACATCCAATGTATCTTGTGGTCCAATGACGATCATTGGTTAAATCTTGTGGTCCAATGACGATCATTGGTTAAATGAGATTTAATCACATCCTGAATACAATATTCATTAAATGGATAAGGATATATGATGTGATCTCGTATCAGACCATCCTTTACCATACGGAATAAACATCTTATGCTTTTGTGATAAAATCTCATATAGCACTGTTCTAAGTTATTTAGTTAACCAAACTTTTTCTTAATGTTTATATTTTCATTAATGACACTACTAGTCATATTAAAATATGTAACAATTGTTTATATAGAACAAGTAACTATCCAATAGTCACAAGTTCTGATATCAAATATCAAAATAATTATTAAACATTATTTTAAATAACTAGACGAGAGATCTAGTATCCAATACTTATAGTTGTCGTATTGTGAGAATCAATATTCTCTCTTGAAAACTATACACATCTTCTTTCTTAAGCTTTATAATTTACGTTCAATTATTCACAACAATTACAAATGATTGATTAGCAAACTGTGTCAGACACGTGACTTCTAAAAGTCACTAAAGCCAAGAAACGTCATTATAAGATAAACAAATACTAATGAGGTTTTCCTAATGCCAGTCAAGAATCTCGAGACATGAATTGATTCGTGTCAATTCTTACTGCATAAGAAACTATTCTTACTAGATAACTATATCCAAAACAAATATCTATTTAGATTACTAATCATGACTTAGTAACTAAGTCACTAACCATCTTGATTTTTCAAGAAAATCGGAACAACAGTTCCCGATGGTTTGAACTAATATAACAATATCTAAGTCTACTGTCATTATAGAACCTATTTTAGAAATACACAACCATAAGTAAAGTCAGAAAATATATTCAAGTAATATGCTATGTAGTGGATTAGAAGTATAATTCTATAAACAATATAGAATAAAGGAAAACAAAAGCAGCAAATTCCATAAAATTACACACTGTTTTAGTTATGAATTTTTAACCCAACAGTGTCTCCCACTACTTTACGTAATACCGTAATCCCCAACGGAGAACATGAATTCAATAATTAAATCGAATTCCATAGTGAGAGTAGGATCCCATGAATATATTTCGACTCACAACTTTGGCACGATCTCGCCTACGTATATTCATTAGGTAGACAACTCATTGTCAATCACTCACCAGTGACTCCTGATTTTGGTCCTGACCGTTTCTCGTTATGACAGCTTTGGCACGTTCACAAGGAGGGGTATCAAGGCTTCACTTGCCAATGACAAACTCAAGCTACCGATGTAATCCTGACAGCTTTGGCACATTCAGGATTTCCACTTTCACTTGAATTTGTCTAGTATCAATATACAACCAGCATGGATAAAATTCTATCAACTACACCCTTACTGCTTTGGCACGATCTCAGATGCAGCCATAGAAAGTTACCCATAAACTGTATTGACAAGACGGACCAAGAAACATGCATCCAATACACGTTACTTTACAGCCTTATTTTAAGCGGGGATATTCCTCAAGGAAGCATTGCTCCACATCAAATGCAGAATTTTAATCTAAATCATTTTCTAAACAACTCAATTCTACCTTAGAAAACATAACTCAATTTAACCATTAAATTTATGTTACGTTTACGTTAGCGTAGAACCGAAAATTCAATAAACATATAGATTACATGGATGTACAAATATTAAAATTGGATTACATATCATATATCAAGCCTAACTAATATAATGGATGAAGCATCAGACCTGCTCTGATACCATTATTGTTGGGGGGGTTTTGGGCGAAGGCGCGGCGGAAGCACTGTTCGGGCGAAATCGTAATTTTAAAATCTTTTTAAAATTAGCGAATAAATTATTCAATATCTAATATGAATAGTTTATTCATATTTCACCTAAATTTTTTTTTTCAATATCAAATAACGACATAAATATATAAGAAACGTAGCAAACATTTACGAAAACGTTTTTCCGTAAAATGGCATAAAACACGTTTATAACCGAACCGATTACCCAACACATATGGGGACTGCCCAGGTCAGCCCCATTAGTGTTAGGGCAGTTCATGGGCTGCCCGAACAGTGACAAATTCACTGTTTGGGCTGTCGTCAC
>SKCR01025261.1:0-87659 GCA_019454045.1 Zanthoxylum bungeanum
CTTGATTTGGCTACCACTGTTAATGAATCCGTGTAATGCCAATTGGATAGACATTCTGTCCAATTCGAATTTAGCACCTTGCAAACAATATCATGGATGTCTAATCATAGATAACCAACACAGATTAGGGTTCATGTGGTAATGATAATTTGCGGCTAAATTCATCATGATCTTAAGAAGGGGAAAATTGTTTGACAACAAGACATTACGATTAAAAGTGCAAAAAAGTGTGCTTAAGCTCGGGAAAAAGCCTGGTCTCAATGCTTTTCTAGATCAAGATAGAGCACGGTGCTCTGGGCACACCTTAGGCGCAAAAAAAGCCCCAGACGCAAGCGCACTTCAATTCAACGTGTCGCCGATAAAAAACCTGCCGGTATCGACGTCGTCACCCCGATCTTTTCATAGGAAGTACTCTCAAGGAAAAACCACATTACTTCAGCAAGCCGCCACGTGCCACTTCTCCAGGTGCGTCTATGCTCACTGAAGCCCAGGCGCAGACATTGTGCCCATGTGCGGCCAGCGCACTTGTTAACACTGCAATGAGGTGGAAACTCTTGTAAGAAAGACATCTGAAACTGCTTCTTCGGATCTGGCAACATCAAAAGATCATCACCGAAGGAACTAGAAGAAAGTAACCCACTAGCCTACTTTCCAAAGGCTCATTTCCCTCAAAGGTTGGCAAAAGCAAAGAAAGAGAATTCAACATGTGAGATTATGGAGTTGATGCTATTAAACAAGTTCCTTTGTATGCCAAGTTTTTAAAGGATCTTTCCACTAAAAAGAAAATTTGCATGTCCTTACGAAAGCATTTTTAACATAAAAAACTAAAAATACACTTCAATGCAATATCCTACCAAAATTCAAGGATCCAGGTTCCCCCATTATCTCATGTGTCATAGGAAACCAATTTTTTGATCAAGCATTGTTGGATTTAGGAGTTGGTGTTAATCTTTTGCCATATGCAACTTGGGATAGGTGAATTAAGACCAACCCCTATGGTTTTACCACGTGGTATTGTGGATAATGTTTTGATACAAGTTGAAAAATTTTATTTTCCTGTTGATTTTATGGTCATTGATACTGAACCTGTACAGGATCCTAAAAAGCACACCCTTGTTATTTTAGGTCGCCTTTTCTTGGTAACAGCTAATGCTTAATTGCAGGAAGGGAAACATGCAGCTATCCTTTAGAAAAAAGACTATTGAATTAATATTTTTAATGTTATCAACCAGCCACATGAGGATGATGAATTTATAGAAGTGAACATGATAGAAAAATTTGTAGAAAACTCATTTGTTACTAATCAAGTCATGGATAAAACTAATTGTAAGAAAATGATAGAGCCACTTCCTCTTTATGAGAAGATCCACCCTTCTCCTGAAACACCACCGAACTTGGAGATCAAAGCATTACCCAACACACAGGAATACGTATTTTTAGATCACAAAGGGGACATAGGATAGACCATTGCTGATATCAAAGGAATGAGGCCAAATTTCAAGGATCTTGGGAATGATCTTTCCAGGGAATCTCCACTCATCCTAAAGCCTCCTTGAATAATCTTGGCAGAGAAGTCTAGCTAAAGACTATAAACCAAACGTTTCTTGGGAGGCAACCAAAACTTTTTAAACTTTTTTGTTATTTTATTTTATTTTATTTTATTTTATTTTATTTTCTTGTTCTTTATTTTTATGTGCTTCAGTTTTTTTTTTAGTCTTCTTTTTTAATCTAGGTTTTTGCACAGGTTTGGGGGACGACACTTTTGTTTTGTTCTTCAGCAGTTATCAATCTACATCTTCACGCGCAAACGTGGGGAGTATCTATTTTCCCAAACTCTTATTTTTTTCATCAAGGACAATTTTGATTTAAATTGTGGAGTTGGGAGTAGAAAATTTTTAGTTTTTCTTTTTGTTTTTATGCCTTTTTGAGTCTTGTTTTGGTTCGATTATCAAAATTAGTGTTGCTAAAGGCGTACGGCGCACTAAGGCGCAAAGGATCCTAGGTGTTGGGGTTTTCGCTGTAGCAATGCGGTTTAGGCGAAATCGTAGTTTTAAAAATTTTTACTTTTCAAATAAATTACTTGATATCTTATATCAATAATTTATTCATATTTCACCTAAATATATTTTTTCGTTATCAAATAACAACATAATAAATTACGAAAACACGATGAAAGTTTTACGAAAACGATTTTTCAGAAAGCCGCGCAAAACGCGTCACCAGTCGAACCGATCAACTGGGCCCCATGCGGGGCTGCCCCAGTCACCTCAACAATGTCCGGTCAATTCATGAGCTGACCAAACAGTGAGCAGTTCACTGTTTGGTCAGTTCATGCCTGGTAACACCGTATTTCAGTGAATGTTACAAAATGTCCTAAGTCGAGTAAAGAGGATCAAGAGAAGTGTAGAAAAACCATTTTAGAGGCAAGGAATAATACGAAAAGAAAAGAAAAGCGGAGCATGTGAGTGAGATAAGGCAAAGAGTTCATATTGGGAACAATAAAGAAGACGAAATTCGCGAAGTAGACGAGGGGTTAGATCCATGACTCCTTCGGCATCGCGGCCTTTTGGATAGGTGGACAGTGGCAACCCCTTCTGATTCTTCAGTGAGTGATGGTAAAACAATGCGCCAACAAAATATTAATGAAACACTTTTTTAAAGAAAAGACACATATTGTGAAGCGATTTGTCGCTAAGTGGGTTTATGAATCTGATATTCCTTTCAATGTCATTGACAATGATAGCTGGATAGCCATGACAGAGGCAATTAGTCAATTTGGACCGGGTTTCAGAGGTCTAAGAAAATATGAATTGAGAGAGCCATTATTGAAAGAGAAGGTTGAAAGTCTTAAAGTTTCTCTACAACATGAATTGGAGTGGAATGAGAACGGGTGTTTGATCATGACAGATGCTTGGAGTCACAGGAAAATGAGAAGTTTAATGAATTTGTGTGTTAATTGTTCAACAAGTACCACTTTCCTTTCTTCCAATGAAAGTTCCGATGTGGCACATTCTGTTGAGCACAATTTTTAGTATGTTATGAAGAGTATTGAACAAGTTGGAGCGGAAAATATGGTTCAAGTGGTAACCGAAGATGACTCAAACAATACGGCCGCGCAAAGTTGATGAAGGCGAAGATGCCAAATATTTTTTCCGAGTTCGTGTGCTACTCACACCATAAACCTCATGCTTGAAAGTATTGGGAAATTGCCGAGGTACAAAAAAATCATTGATAGTGCCAAGGCTTTCACCATTTTTGTCTATGCCCATCACAAGACTTTGTCCAAAACCAAAGTATACTGATTGTCGCAAGTATTAGCGATGCAAGTCTCAGGTTAAGACCACATACAACTACCCTGATTCGGATTCCCATAGACACATAGTCATACTACCAATGAGACTCCGAGGGGTTTATCCATAGCGAAGCTGTTCCCGGTCCAACGGCTAACAGAACCTCCTATCACACTTGCATAAGTATCCAATACTTAAATATATGAGAACTATGCCGTTAAGCTTTCATAACGCGCACAAGTGTAATACTAGCCTATTCCGCATTATCGATGTCTAGTCTCGATAATACTACGACTAGAGATATTTAATGATTAAACCTTTCGTGGATTAATGCTATCTCATAGCTTATTAATCCGGTACTAATCATATGGACTTTTATCATTTATATATCCAAGTAATCCAATTACAAAATGATAAAAGAGCAATTTCCTTTGTCACATAGTTAATTTGTACAAAAACACCATGTCTTTTACAAATACTGATGTTATGGGTCATAATTGTCCAACAATCTCTCACTTGGCCTATAGGCAATCACTCAAGTGTCAAACACCTGAACTATGTACGGGTCACTCATGCTTATGCTGAGATATCGCTTTCGCTAGCGGATATGCAAGGTTATCATCTGATGCGATTTTTCGATCTTCACATCGCCATGCTGTGTGATCTCTCGAATCAGATGAAACCATCGAAGTACATACTTGGATCATTGATGGGACCGTAATTCCTTAGCCTCCGCTGTAGCCTAGCTCAGCTGCTAACAGAATTACTCCTAATCCAATTAGGAATTTTATAAATCCAAAATGCTTCTTTTGCTGCCTCAGCCGCAGCAATATATTCCGCTTTTGTTGTTGAATCGGCAACAGTATCTTGCTAGAAAGATTTCCAGCTCACTGTTCCGTTGTTCAAACAAAATATGTACCCTTACTGTGACTTATAGTCGTCTTTATCGCTTTGGAAACTTGCATCGATGAATCCAGTCACCTCAAGTTCTCCTTCCCCATAAACTAAAAAGGCATCCTTAGTTCCTCTAAGATACTTAAGGATGTTCTTAACATCAATCCAGTGACCATCACCTGGATCGGCCTGATTGTGACTACATATGCTCAAAGCGTATGAGACATCAGGTCGCGTACATGTTATGGCATACATGATCGATCCGACTGCTTAAGCGAACGGGATCCGATTCATTGAATCTCTCTCATCTTGAGTTTTAGGACACATGTCCTTAGATAGAAAGACACTATGTGACACCGGAAGCAGCCCATTCTGGGACTGGTCCATGTTGAATCTCTTCAACACTGTCAATGTACGAGTTCTCGGAGAGTGCCAACAACTTTTAGATCTATCCCAGTAGATCCTTATTCATAGAATAAAGGTTGCCTCTCCCAAGTATTCCATGGAGAATTTTAATGAAAGCCAAGCTTTCACCGATTTTAATATGGGAATGTCATTGCTTAGAAGCAATACATCATCAACGTATAGGACAATCATTGTCAGTGCGCTCCCACTAACCTTTCTTATATACACAAGAATCATCATCGTTTTGAATGAAACCATATACCATTATGATCTCATCAAAACGTTGGTTCAAAGAACGCAATGCTTGCTTCAATCAATAAATAAATCGATTTAACTTGCAAACCTTGTTTGCATGTTTTGGCACGACAAAACCGTCAGGCTGTTATATATAAACATCCTCCAAAAGGTTTCCGTTAAGGAAAGCGGTTTTGACGTCCATCTGCCATATTTCATAATCGAAATATGCAGCAATAGCAAGCATTATCCGAATGGATTTAATCATGGCAACGGGTAAAAGGTTTCGTCGTAATCAACACCATGTCGATGACGATACCCTTTCGCTACAAGCCTAGCTTTGTACGTTTGTTTGTTGCCATCCATGTTTGTCTTCACCGTAAAGACTCATTTGCTACCAATAGGCACAATGCCTTCTGATACATCAACCAGTGTCCAAACTTGATTGTATACACGGAATTCATTTCGGACTTCATGGCACCTTGCCATAAAGCGGATTCGATACCTTGTATCGTTACCTCATACGTAGTCGGTTCATAATCCTCAATAAGATTGATATTTTCATGAGGTGAGATTAGAAACCCATACCTCTAAGGTTGTTTTCTGACTCTCCGACCTACGCGGTTCTTGTGTATTAGAAAATTGTGGAACAGTTTCATCCCTGATGAACTGTTCGTGTTCCGTGAGGGGATCGGTGCCTGGAACAGTATCACTCTGATTTTCATCGAGTTCTACTTTCCTCCCACTTGCCACTGCATTTAGGAATTACTCTTAGGAAAACCGCATGGAGAGCAACAAATATTTTTGTTCTCTTCTGGGTTGTGGAAATAATATCATTTGGTTTCCATAGGATAACTAATTACAAATAGGCACTTATCCGATTTGGGTTCTAGTTTGGCACCATCCAAACGTTTAATATATGCCCAGCATACCCAAATCTTCAGGAATAAGAAACCCGGTATCTTTCCTGTCCATATTTCATATGAAGTCTGCCCAACAGACTTTGACGGAACCTTATTCAAAATAAGTATTCCACTGTTCAATGCGTATCCCCTGAAGGAAATTGATAGCTCAGTGTGACTCATTATTGACCTTACCATGTCCAACATAGTTCGGTTTCTCCGTTCGGCACACCACTGAATTGAGGTGTTCCGGGAGGAGTCCACAATGAAAGAATACATACTCTTTCAAGTAATCGAGAAACTCATTGCTCAAGTATTTTCCACCACGGTCCGAGCAATGTTTTAATACTTTCACCGATCTGTTTTCCTACTTCGTGTCGAAACTCTTTGAATTTATCAAAAGTTTCCGATTTGTGTTTCATAAGATACACATAACCATAACGCGATGCAACATCCGTAAAGGTTACGAAGTATTCATATCCACCTCTAGCCTAGCTAGATATGGGCCCACTACGTCACCATGAACGAGGACTAGCAGCTCGGTGGCACATACACATTTACTGCTAAAAGGCATTTTAAGCACTTTGCCTAATAAACAAGATTCGCAGACATCATATGAATCAGGATCAAATCCGTCCAAGTATCCACTATTCGAAAGTGTGGATATACGAGTCTTGTTGATGTGTCCCAGACAACAATGCCACAGATAAGTTTCATCTGTGTTACTCAATTTGAGCCTTTAGTTTGTCATGTTATATGCTTTAGATTCATTTATATTCAAAATATAAAGACTATTATTAACATCTACTGTTCATATCAAAATGTCATCTTTATATACAAAACACCCAGTATTCCTGAATACAAAGGTATACCCGCATCGGGTTATACTAGATACAGAGATGATGTTCCTAGTCAAACTAGGTACAAAATAACAATCACATAATGTAATTACATGTTCCAAGGACAGATTCAAAACATAGGTCCCAACGGCCAAAACAGCGACTTTCGTCCCGTTTCTGACTCGTAGGTCGATCTCATCTGAAGCCAGTCTCCTGCTAATCAGCAGATCCCGCACATCAGTACATATGTATGTACCACATCCAATATCAAAAATCCAATTTTTAAAACCAGTAGTGGACACGTTTATTACAATAACAAACATACCTGAAGTCGGAGCCTTATCCGCATTCACTTCCTTCATGTCTGCCTTGTCCATACGACAGTCACTCTTCCAGTGACCCCGTTTGCCACAGTTTAGGCAGACATTTTGGGATATGTCCTTTGTCTTCCCAGAAGACTGACGATTTTACCTTTGTCTTTTTTCTTCACATCCCCAGTAAGATGCGCCTTGCGCTTCTTGCCCTTTTGGAAGCTCTGGCTCTGCCTCCTTGAGCATAGCCATTAACTTTCCAAGAGTTTTTCTCTTGGTTCATGGTGAACCCGCCCCAGCATTCGGGCAGAGATTGTAAGATCAAATCTATGGAAGTCTCGGACTCGTAGGTAATGCCCAGCTAACCTAACTGTTCGATGTCAGCAATCATCTGCGACACCTAGTGCTCGACAGATGTACCCTCTGACATACGCGAGCGAAAGAGCTTCTTTTGAAATTCATACTTCTAAGATCTACGGTTAGATCTATGAAGATCCTTTAATTTCAACATCATAGTATAAGGATCGAATCCTTAGTTCTGACGACGAAATTAAGGAGTCATTGCGGCAAGCGTGACGGATTGAGCACTAAAGTTATCATCACGATGAGTCTTCCAATGCTCTACTATTTGCTCAACTCCGGGCTCAGGTCCGAGAGGTTTCTCTATGACATAGAGTAACTTCTCGGCTCCCAGGACTATCCTGAGGTTCATCTCCCAATCTGGAAAATTGAAGCCGTTAAAGACATTATCGCCCATGATGATGTCCCTAACGCTGATCTTTCCAGCCATCTTGATTGCAACAGTCCAATTATCCAATCAACAATTTCGGGTACACTCAAAATGTAATGGTTACTATAGTCCAACTATATAACCAACTACAAGTGGAGTAGTATTTTAAGTACAGTCCAACTGTTCATAGAAAGCAATAAAAGATATTAGTCCAACTAATATGTATTTATAACAACGATAAATAATTAAAAGAGCGTGTGTAAGCAAGTATTAAACGAAATTGCAAATTTAATACTAGCCTCCCACTATTTTTCGGCGAGCCTCTAACCCTCTGTGGAGTACTCGAGAAACCCAGTTTCCTAGTGGATTAGGATCCCGTTAAATAACACACAACCTTGACTTTGGCCAACAAGTTGTATGAAACTTAACTAGGTAGATCTCTAAGATCAATTGGATCCCATCTAATTCCTAGATCTCGTAGGTGGACCTCCAAGTCCAAAACATATATCCAATATATTTCCTAACATTTTCCTCTGAATCAACTAAGCTTTGGCTTTGACTCAACAAGCTTAATGATTCCATTTAAGCATGACCCATTGACAGTGGGAAAGCTTCGTAATCCACGTCAATGAACAAAAAGTGACCTTGACTTTGGCCAACAAGTCACAACCGCCCAAGACATGCGATATGGAACAAAGCTTTCGTGGTTCAAACACATACGCGATGGACATTGATCTTGACTTTGGCCAACAAACCAATGCCAATCTTGGATCTTGAGAGAGAACCACTCAATGGAAGAAAACGCTTAATATTTGAGTGAGGGTTTTTCGCATAAATTGGCAACCAATTTATTATCTTTGATTAGGTCTCATCATACACCCTTAAACATGCATTCTAAAAGCATAATAAGGCGCGATAAAATTAATAATGATATGCGGATGGATATATAATACAATTTGTTCCTAGAACAAATCACTCTCTATTTCCTCTCTCCCGCTAGCACTTTACATTCTTCTACCCAATTACATAACACTAAAAGAAACCTCATTTGCATTGAGGGGAATTGGTGAGAAGAGAAATACAAAGAGATAAGGAGGTGAAAGGCTGGACGCGCATGTCCAATTTAAATAAATTCCAAATTTACAACAATTTCCAAAATTGCCCCCACCCATCTAATATCCATCCGATATACATTATTCATATAAATACATTCAAGTATTCACACAAAGCATGTTATTCAATCAATCTAATCCAATTAATTAACTTTGAATTAATGACCATCCAATGTTCAAACAACGATTTGATTTGCGCGAGTCCAACTCGTTTAAGAATAAATACTCAAAGTACGTATTCTTGAATTATATCGAATTATAATTTTAAATCCAATTTAAATTGTATCCAATACTAATTCATATTTAATTTCAAATTAAATAATTACACTTATTTTAGTGCCTTTTAGACTTGGATTCCAAATCCCATCTCCAATACTATTTAATTAAAGTCCAATAGGCTTTCAATTAATTCTTTAGGCATGGGCTTTGGCCATTATGGATCAAACCCAAGATGTCAAGGCCCAAGTTAGGAATCACCCTATGCCACAAAATCAATTTAGGCCCAAATAAATTATTAAATGCTCAATAGTCATATTTGGACTTTATGGAAATGGTTTTAGGCCCAATTGGATCCAACCCAATTGTCCAAAACCAAACTTGGCCCAACCAAGCCCATTAGCCCAAATATAACAAAATAAATTAATACATTATTCCAAATTACATATTAATCCAATTCAAGTGTAATTAACATAATTAATCAACTAATCTAATGTTTCCAAAACACTAATTAATCCAATTAATCATGCTCATTAATTCCAATTCATGTCCAACACAAATTGAAGCAAAATCAATTCTACAACATGCTTAGGCTCACGGCAATGGCAAAGAAATTATCATGCAATTTGATTTCAATCTAATTAAATCAACATTTAACATACATTTCATGCCAACAACACATCCAATTGCTAATTTTCAAAAAATCATCATGAGCACATACTAGGGTACATTCGGCCATGGCAAAGGAATTGGGGATTTTGATACAATCAATTTTTCTCAAATCCTAAGATGCACAAATCCAATTCATCATCATCCAAACACAACCACACAAACAATTTAGGCATTTACAAGCTCCAAGCATAAAATCCCAAATTAAAGTCATGAACCCTAGAATCCAAATCATGCTTAGATCTCGCTCTGATACCATTGTTAGTGTTCTAGACATGCCAAGGATCTCTAAGAACGATTTGTGTATGAATAAATCAAAGGGAGTTGCAGAATACTCACATTGATCGGCTTTGAAATTTTCTAAAAACTCCATGGATGTAGAAGCTCGAAGCTTTCTTTGTTGTTCCAAACTCATGGGTGAGTTTCCCTATCACCTTCAAGAGATTCCCAAGTGCTAGCTTGCTTGAAATTTTTGCAACAAAAACTTCCATGGGTAAGAGAGGCTCACGGTTTTGTGTAAGAAAAGAGAGAAGATGAATAGTTCCCAACCTTCCAAAAGTTTTATTTTCTTGTTTTAAAAACATGTGTTTATTGTGTGTTAAAGTTGTCTTTTAAATTGTCAACTACTACAATCACCAATAGTGACTAGTGATGTAAGTCATTGGTCTCACCCATTTAATTACAAATCTAGTTGGCTTACACAACACACTTTGGGCCCGGTTTGTTTAATCCGACTAACCGAATTTCTGTCGCTATGTAATTAAATCCAATTTTAATTAAATAATAATGCCTCGCAAAATTATTACGAAAGTCGCTTACGAATTAATTCAAAATTAATTCGTTCGCTTGAATTATAATCCAATTTTAATTACGTATTGAAATCCAATTTCAATTAATATATCCGATATATTATTTTAGCCCAATAAATAAATTAAATAGTAAAATCCAATTTAACTATTAAATTTATTTTACCGATTAATTCCAAATTAATTGCGTTCTCTCTTCTTCACGAATTAATCCCAGATTAATTCGTGACGTAATTAATCCCAGATTAATTTTTTGTCTCATAATTAATCTCAGATTAATTCTTGTCGTAATTAATCTCAAATTAATTTTCTCTCTCATAATTAATCCCATATTATTTCTGTTCGAGTCAAATTTCATCGGTGAATCTTTGGGAAGCGACCCAAGAGATCCATGGATATGTTGGCAGTAAATACGGTTGTCGAACTATCCGACACATGCGTACCTGGTACCACGTTCTTACCGATTTACAAGACATGGTTGGCTTCTAGCAAGGCACCATGCCTACCCAATTCTCCAGAAATATATTCAACATGGAATATATATAATCTGTATCAGGCGTAGTATACTACGTATTGCGTAATACGATCCAGTATCAGATGTCACATGCTAGGCCTAGGGCTGGAATTGTGTCTGCCCCGTACGAAGCATATATCGGATCACTAGCAACTAGTCTCTGTAATCGGATAATCATGACCTAGTCATACTATCCCGATATCTGCAGCATTTAAGAGTACTAGTTCTGTATCCCTGCGTGATCATAATCTCCATATGACTAAAGTGATACTTTCATCTTAACATCACATCCAATACACTACGATTCTCAGTAAACCCAGAAGAGGCGTACACAGAACCTGTTAAAGCTCCGGACGACCAAAACCAAAGTATATTGATTGTCGCAAGTATTAGCGATGCAAGTCTCAGGTTAAGACCACATACACCTACCCTGATTCGGATTCTCATAGACACATAGTCATACTACCAATGGGACTCCGAGGGGTCTATCCAGAGCGAAGCTGTTCTCGGTTCAACGGCTAACAGAACCTCCTATCACACTTGCATAAGTATCCAATACTTAAATATATGAGAACTATGTTGTTAAGCTTCCATAACACGCATAAGTGTAATACTAGCCTATTCCGCATTATCGATGTCCAGTCTCGATAATACTACAACTATGGATATTTAATGATTAAACCTTTTGATATGATACATGGAGCATCAAGAAAACAAGCCTCAAAGTATAGATCCAAGCATCCAAGGATGAAGCCTAATAATCCATTCAAGTTATTTGGCAATGAAGGGGTCGAAAATATACAAGCGAAGGTCTCCTAGAGGGGGTTAATATTAGTGTTTATTTTAGAGTGGGTCGACTGTTAGGGGCCCAAGATTTTATTTGTAATAAGGATTATTACCTAGGGTTATTTCTGCTTTTTAACATATTAGAATTAGGGTTCCCATTGTACTATTTAAACAAGCTTTTCATTAATAAAATGCATGAATGTTTTAACCAAAAAAAATTAATATTGCCGTCAGGCACATTGGTGGTGAGGCCGTGATGGCTAACCATGAAAGGGTGGATTCTCTTCAAAAACTTATCAAAGGGGTTGCTGTCATTTGTTGCGTTTCAAGCAATTAGGGGTTCGTGAGGCTTTGTTCTTCACGGGTTTCTAATCTCCAAACCTCGTTATGCTTTCCTGGGCGCTCATAACAATCTTTTGTGGGTTTCACAGGCTTTGTTCCTGCGGTGTTCACATGAGTTGCGTGGATAACAATCTTTTGTGGGTTTGTCTAGCTTTGCTCCAAGCAGGTTTTCATCACCTTTCATGGATTAATACTGTCTCATATCTTATTAATCCGGTACTAATCATATGGACTTTTATCATTTATATATCCAAGTAATCCAATTACAAAATGATAAAAGAGCAATTTCCTTTGTCACATAGTTAATTTGTACAAAAACACCATGTCTTTTACAAATAGTGATGCTATGGGTCATAATTGTCCAACAGAGGGTGCTTGATGGTGATAGAAAGCCATCCATAGGCTTTGTATATGGAGCTAAAGAAGGTAAAGGAAGAGATAAAGGAGGCATTAAACAATATTGAGAATAATTATCGGTCAATCTTGGAGATTATTGATAGCAAAATCGAAGGTTGGCTTGATACTCCATCATTGCGTCGCTTATCTATTAAATCCTTACTACTATTATAAGGATATAAGCATTGAATATGATGTGAATGTAATGGACGGGGTATTTACGGTTGTGGAAGCTTTCTTTCCCAATGACATTGATATGCAAAGTAAGGTCATAAATGAGGAGTTGGCTTCATATTAGACAAAAGATGAAGCTTTTGGTAGAGAAGTGACGGCAAAAGCATGCCGGGAATCTATTGATGTTTTTAGTCCAGGTAAAAACAAAGTATCAATTTAATCATTTGAATTATTTAGCATATTATATAAGATTTAATCGATTTCATTTCAATTATTTATGTTAATTTTTAGTTTCATGGTGACGTACATATGGACATCATACACCTAACTTATTAAAAATGGCAAAAAAGATATGTTCATTAACTACTAGTTTATCCGAGTGCGAACGAAATTGGAGCATTTTTGAAGGGGTAAGTATTTAATATTAATTAAATATTTAATTATTTTTTATTTTAATTATTAATTTTAATTGATTTATTTAAATTATTTATGTTGATTCACACGAAGAAAATGAATAGAATAGATATATATTTCAATTAAACAATCTAGTCTTTGTTTCCTTTAATGCCAAGTTGAAGAAAAAGCACAAAAGGGAGAAGGATAGGAAATTTGATGTATTACTCGCAAAAGATGCTACTAATGCACAATGATATATTGTTGAGGGTGGTGAATCTGGTGATGATGAAGAAGTAGAACCTGGTTCAAGGCTTACTTGGAGGATGGTTGGAGAAGCAACTGGGGCAGATGAAATGTTACAATCTAGGAAAGGCGCTAGGAATGCTGAATACAAAGAACTTGATGAAGAAGATTTTGATTCTGATGAAGAACCTAAAGAGAATGATATTGAGTTTGAATCGAATGAAGAAAAATTAGTGGATGATTAGAAAAGATTTAGTAATTTTAACTATTTTATTGTTTTTTATTTTTTTTCAATTTTGAGTTTAGCCTCTAATTCTAGACTTTCAGGACTTTATTAAAGGATGTTTGATGGATTGACTTTGGATTTTAATGTTTGATATGGTGGATTGACTTTGGATTTTATATTTTATTATATTTTGGTTGAATTTATATGATTTGAATTATTTATGATGTTAGAAAATATTAGGTTTTAATTGCTTGCCGTCTAATTGCCTAGGCAACGCCTAGGCGCCCTTGGCAGTAGGCCCTGGGCTGCTGTCCGACTAGCGCCTAGCTCGTTTTAGAACACTGGTGAAAGCTACTGACTATGTATGTGCTTAAAAAATGCAATGCTGTAAAAAAACGAGGAAAATATGCATGAACAACAAAATATTAATTTATATGCTTGTGTTAATTGAAAAATAGTTGAATATGGAGAACTTAAGATGATAAGGTTGGTTTGACCTATTCTTTATGTTTTTTGAGACAGAGATTGTTGAGGATGAAAATTTTAGGAATGAATTTTGATTGAATTGATTCTCACACACACTGCAAGAATCTGATTGAGATGAGTTTAATTTTTGAAGTAAGGCTAGAACTGTTAATCGTATTTTGAACCTTTCTTTGAGCAATGTACTTTTGAAATCTTAGGCAAGTTTGTGAAGTCTAACCAAGTCATCTATTAAGTCTTTGTTTCTATTTATTTTATTTGAGTTGTCATTGATGATGTTTGTGGGTGTCATCACTATAAGCTCTCATGAGACTATAACTCATCCATTAGGACCACCTAAAGGTTTAAAGACTAGTTACATACGCTAAATGCAATCGCGATTACCTGCGAAAGTGGTCTAGTTATGATTTTATTTTGTTTATTTTATTTTTATTTTAGTTTTGCTCGACTAGCAAAATTTAGGTTTTAGGTATTTGATGAAAATAAGTTTAACATAATTTTCCTCTAATCTATATGTGTTAGTTACTTTTTCTTATTTATTTAGTTAGTTAATTTATTTTTATTGAATAAGGATATTAATTGGAACTTATGGAATAAATGTGCGGAAAGGGTCAAAATAAGAAAGGTTTGGGCTTAATTCAAGTTAAATTATTGGATCATTTCACAAATGGTGGAAATTACAACATTAAAAGGCCATGTTACAAGCCCACGTGAGAAAATTGAAGAATGAAGGATTAGGCTATTTCGGACTTCACATGGTGGGCTTGAGAAGGTGGCTTTGGTTATTTGACTTATAAAAATTGCAATTAAAATTTCAATTAGGATTGTAAGAGGCAGTTAGCAATGTAGTATAAGGAAAACTTTGGCTTTTGAGAGACAAAAGCAGCAACCAGAGGCGGAATTGAAGATTGAAGGCAAACAGAAACCGCATGACAAGAGAAGAAATAGAAGCAATAGTCATGGGTTTTATTTGTACGTTGACTTTATTTCAATTATGTGTGGCTAATTTCTCTATATTAGTTAAGGATGATGCCATGTTCAATGAAATAACCATCTTTTTATTGATTTAATTCCCCACACGTGTTCTTTAACGATTATGCTTTTTATTTCACATCAGTGTTCTAAAATGCGGTGCTAATGTTTTCGTTCTGCTGCCTTGAACTGATGCGCATAACCCTTAATCGGTGGGGTTAGGCGGTTGATCACCTAATCAACAATTATATGAATTATTTTTTTGAATTCTTTGTCGACCGTAGAATTTCCTAAGCCCTAGTGCCTAGCATGTTTTAGAACACTATTTCACATGATTAGTTGAATAATAATCTTTTTACCAATACTATCATGCATTACTAATTGTTTAAGAATTTTATTTGATTAATTTATGTTGTAGTTCAAAAATTTTATAAGTGATTATCTTTGATTCTCTGTCATTCATTAAATTGTTTACATATAATGCTTAGAAAACTTTGATTTATGTTATGCAATTGTTTACATAGAATGCTTAGGAATTGCACTATTAAGCAGAAAAAGAACCTACATAATATTTCTTTTAATTAGGCTTAATTGTTATATCCATGAGTTAGACACAAATTGATTTCGAGTTGTCACTCTAAAATTAGGTATTAGTTAGTAATAAGATGATTATTGTTGAACAGTGATGGATTCTGACGCCCTGATTCTTCAATCCACTAATTTCTCTTTTTAATTTTATCATATTTACGTTACTTGCATATTTAGTTTAAACTTTAAAATTCTCAAAACAAAATCATTTTACTTTCAACTAGGGTAGAGATTATAATTGGCTCAGATTAGATTTATTTTTTCTTAAATATAGCGGTTCCTGTGGATTCGACATCGTTAATTCGACATCGTTACCACTTGTCTATACTCTAATTATCGTTGTTAAAGGCGCACTGAGGCGCCAAGGTCCTCATGTGGCCTAGTCGTAAAGTGCAACATGAGGCGCATGTCTGATCGAAATGAGGCGCATCCTTCTTTTTTAGCTTTTATATTAAATTCTTGATTAGAATAATTCATATAAATTGTATTTAATAAATTTATCTTATAAATTTCAATTCAATAAGTAAAATTAACAATTATATCACATTAATATTTCAGGTTTTAGTTTTTTTAATTTTAAAAAAAAAGTTTCAATGAGGTGCACCTCCAATGCGCCTCGCCAAATAGGCGCAGTGAGGCATTGCGACAGCGCCTCAATGAGAGACGCGCCTTTAATAACTATGACTCTAATAGATTCATGCACTAGCGAGTACATTAAAATTTCACAACAATACACAAGTAAGGCAAAAAGAATATTATCTTGAAGTTCACACCTCGTTTGGTAAACAAGCTCAAGTCTAGCAAAGCGTGAATACCAGCAAGTTACTAAAAATTGACCTGACCCAATAGGAATTAATTATACTTACACCTAAGCATAAAAACTCTAAACAAAATGCATATTTTATAGGAAGCTAACCAAACAGTTCCTATACAAAACAAAAACATGTGATTAACAACATTGTACATAAAAAAATTTCTTCCATTTCATGTTTCATCTAAAGTCAAACTTCCTTACTAAGATCAGAGTTTCATTAAAATAGTGCATAGTAGTTTCCTTCTTCCATAGGAACCTAACAATAAAGGCACATAAAGTTTCTTATTTTCTAAGGTATTAAGCATATTCCTTTGCACTCGATAGAATCAGTCAAAAAAACATCATAATATATATAGTGATGTCGGTTGAGGATCATATTCTGATCATTCAGAGATTAACCATTTCCCGTTGTGATAAATTTTGTTTACTTAGCTCAGAAGAACCATATTAAATTTTTTTCAGTGTCGTTTCAGCATTAATTACCTTACCTCCCACTATAGGCAGCTTCCACTCGAAAGCATGCATTAAGCTTCTCACTTTCTGATACATTTTCCACAGAAATGCATCTTATGGGACATCTAAGAGAAATTATTCATCATCTTCAATTAAAAACCAAATAAATGCCAATCATACTATCATAGCAGAAAGTAGTTATGCAAAGAAGTAGATCTAAAACGAAGCAAAGACAATTCATAATCAAATTTCAGTCATCAAGTCCACGAGCAAGAACTGGATCATCAGAAAAGCAGAATATGTTAACTGAATACTATATGTAAATCATTTATCAAGTTCTCCTTGCAACCACACATATAACACAATCTTTCTGAGGAATGGTTTAACTTTTAGCATGTCAGAGACATGTAAACAGATATTGTAAGAACGTATCATGGTTATAAGAAATATATCCTATGCACTCCCTGAGACCAAACCGTGAAATATAAAATTATTTGAAGCATCCTAGAAAGGAGCTAATCATCAATTTATATAAAGAAAACACATAATCACTAACCTGAACCACTGAGACCAGTTATCCATATGACGCAGCCCCTTTGCTGAAGTAACTGTTGCCTGTCAAGTTTATCCACTGAACTTTTGTGCCACAATATGTTTGTTGACTTTCCAACCGCAGAAATATGGTGGAGATTGTTACCTATTAGATGGTTGAAATTAGTACCCAAGTAGTCACTACAGCAAAATCTACAAATTGATAAGCCTCAATTTTGAAACCAATAGAATAGAAGCCATATATTTCCTTGGAATCTACTTTAAATTTATATTTTCAAATGAATATAAATATAATCTCTACAAAGGAAAAAAGTCAATGCCAAACAATCTCAGTGGTTAGTCAGCTACCTTAAAACATAATATATACATTTCCTCAGAATTTCAGATATAACAATCATCCAAAATACTGTTCAGAGCAGGATACTGAAAGTACATTAGTAGATTATGGCTTCATTTTGTACTGCAGTCTAGCAGTTGTGCTTCCAAAGCAAAGCTGTCATAGTGTTTGGTAAATATTTTCAAATTTGCTTTGGAATCTCCATGCAGAAAACTTTACAGTAGTTAAAGAATTAAATAAAGTGGCAAGAATATAACATTCCCTCTTCTTTCTTATTCCTATTCAATAACTGAACTGCATAAAACAAAAGTAGACCATCAAATTGATTCACTAAAGGTTTTAACAATCTTTGTACATTGTTTATTCACAATAAAGCCCTAAGAGCTCGTTAAAGTAAGAATCCCAAGCCAAAAGTAAATCCGTGGTAACAGTGACATTACAAGAATCATTAGATTCTGAACAGTACTCAAAAGTAATTTCCAACAACCATTCAAATGTGATACACTCACAAGTCTCAACCAACTTCTCGATTAGACAAAGTACCAACTAAAGTCCAAAGGAAGAAAAGGGAACAAGGGAAAAGAAAGAAAGAAGTAAACAAACACAAGCAACAAAATCTTATAATTCAATTAGCAAAACTCTTCTTGATTTTTTTTCTTTCCACACAAACATAAAATACACATATTTTATTTTTTTTCTCAAGTTTAAAAATTTAAAAGAAAACAAAAATATAATATGAAAAACAATACCAGAAATGGCAGAAGAGTCTTGAACCACCGACTCGTCCATTCCCTTAATCGGCTGCAAAAGCTTCAACCTCGATACGTTGAAAAACCCTAACTTCTTAACCAACGGCCGAATTTCAACCTCAGCCAGCGAAGGAATGCGAATCGCCGGCCGAGTCGCTCCCGCGCCTAGTGCAGCAACCTTCTCCATACAGTTGACTAAATAACGGTTATCAATTTTCCCCAAGAAATGAAAGTCAGTCAACAAAAGAGAGAGAAGTTAGCTTCTGACTCAATGAGAATAGTGAAAGATAAGAAGTTTGTTTTATGACAGTAATTGATTCGGTTAAAACTGGAATCAGACTGCATAGATTTCTTACCAAATTCGAATACACGGATTGATTCATTCAGATTGTTATATACTGAGATTTGGTTCCATATTCAGTGCTCACATGATTTTGGAAGTTGATTGCCGCGAGATTAAATAAAGAGGGATTTGCTAATAATTGAAATGAACCGACTGTCTACTGATCTAATAAAAGAGTAATTCGCGGCACGGGTGTCTTGGTACCACCAACTAGACCCGGCCAAGGTTCCGGTTCGGTTAGTGTAACACCCCAAATAAATTTACGGACTAAATTATTTAAGTTTGTGGAATTTGGAATTAAAATGCGGTTAAGGTCTAGTTTAGGGTGGCAAACGAATTTTGCCATATTAGTTTTTAATTATTTTACACACACTGTTAGCATATTTGAGAGACGTGAGAGAGAAAGAAAGAGAAAATAAGAAAAAAAGAGGAAATATAGTTTTGGTCCCGATCCGACCAATCCGTAGCTCAAACCCAACCGAGCCTTTAAGGAAAAGTGTAGACCTCGTCGAGAGGATCATTTTGGTGGCGGTTTCATCTCGGGAAACTTCCAATTTTTGTAGAGATCTCGGTAAGAAACTTTTTATGGTTTTTCTTGATTTCCCGTTGATCCGGAACTCCGATCGACGAACCGTCAGCGCCATTAGATCCGGGAGAGAGAGGGGAACGCTCGGCCATCGGAAAATTTCCGATCGGACCGGCGCGTGGAGCTCACGCGCTCCCTATGTGGCGGCGCGTGAGTCCCACGCGCGGCCTGGCCAATCGGCGCGTGTCCACCACGCGCCGGACAGAATCCTCGTGCTATTTTTCCGAGTCTCCTCCGTGAATTTCAGACCATTCCGAGTAGTAACAGACCTCCGAATCTTAAATTTCGTTAGGATTGCGAGAACGACCGAATCACGTTTCTTGCATATTTCTTTCATCTATTCTAGTTAGGATTATGTTCCTTATAGTAAATTCTTTTGTCTGTTAGGTGATCTTGATACCGTAAGCAGGGACGGTCCTGCTGCCTAGTCCTTTCTCAGTAGTCAGCTCACCAGGTGCGTGGATAAACCTGTAACATTGATGTTTTCAAAAGTATATAGTATGTATGTTTTCTTAAATTAATTTTAAAGTAATGCATTAAATGAGTTTGTTTTCAGAAAGTTTATATATTTTGCTATAAGGTATGGATCGAACATTGATTATGTTGAAATCATGTGTTTGTGATATATGAGAAACTTGCATGATTTGAGATATATGAGCATGGATTTTGGAAATGATTTTTATGTTAGGATGCACCCCGTGTACTTATATGTGCCAGATTATTGCCATGAGATAAGGTCTCATGTTGCCAGTTATTGCTGTGAGATAAGGTCTCACGTTGCCAGTTTGCTCCGGATGCCAGTTTTGCCGTGGGGAAGCCCCATGTTGCCAGCTCTGCCGTATTTGTCATGAGGTTGTGCATATAGATGAATAAACAGATTTATCATTACTGAGTATTTTTGAACAGTATGAGCTTATGAGAAATGAGATTTATGATTTGAGTTTTATGAGAAATGAGATTTATGATTTGAGTTTTATGAGAAATGAGTTTATGAGAAATGAGATTTACGATTTCAAGTAAATGTTTGAGATATCGATTTACAGCTTATGTATTTATTTATATTATGAAAGACTTGTTCGATCCACTTTGTTACTTGATTATCCACGGCACTGAGCTGTGATCCATTGCACTAAGCGTGAGCTTACCCCCCATTCCTTAACATTTCAGGTTTAGCAGATTAGTAGATCGTTCTTTTCATCTGCTGTTTCGTCATTATTTCCTGCCAGTAGAGAAAGGTTGTGCCAACAGTAGAGTGTCTTGTTATGTTTTGAGACTGTATTTCTAGATATGTATTTCTTGGGAGAATTTGTTATGTGGTTTTAGGCATTGAGCCTTTAATTGTGTTTCCTTTATGGATATTATGTTTGAGTTGGATCATGGAGATCCTAGTTTTATGATGATATTTTATTTTCAGTTTAGATTTTTCCTTGTATTTGGAGGATTAGTCCATATTACAGGGGAAACTCTGCCAGTTTCTAGTCTCCGTCTCACCCCTACTCTACCTAAGGGGACGGGTGTGACAGTTAGGGTTCCTTCCCTAGCCGAACCGGTAACCGGTTGGAACCATTCGATTCCAACGGTTCCAACTGGAACCCGGAACCGTACGGTTCCGGTTGGAACCGGTTTGCATATATATAATAATATATTTTTTAATTTTTTAGATAAGATTTTTATTTGTAATTTAGTGTAATTATGTAATATAATTTAACGTAATTTGTAATTTACATAATTTTATTTGTAATTATATAATTTTATTTGTAATTATTTTCAAAAATAATAATTTAATGTAATTATTTGTAATTTTAGTTTTATTTTCAAAAAAGTAAAAAAAAAAAAAAAAAAAAAAAAACCGAATGGAACCGGAATCGAACGGTTCGGTTCCGGTTCCATTTTAGTGTGGAATCGGAACCGAACCGGAATTAACCGGTTCGGTTCCGGTTCGGAACCGGACGGTTCGGTTCCGGTTCGGAACCGAACGGAACCGTCGGCCTGGTCTACCACCAACATCAGCGTTTTGGCTGACGCGGCGCCAGGTGAAGTGTACAATATGCAGCGTTACGGCTGTTTCGGTGTAACTTTACGGATCAGGGGGCTCTCATCTTTCCATTAGATTTTGGTCCAATTGCAACCCTAAATTTGGACCGTTGGATTAAAATCCAACGATCCAAATTTAATTAGAATAGACTCCAATATAAAATATATTAAAGCTCCAGATCCGTCAATTGAATATTTAATTATATTAATTATTTGTATTTGTTGACGATTGTTTTTCGTTCCAAGGATAATTTAGGAAATCTACTCTTTGAACAAATCACCCATAAGCAGTAAATTTGTTTGGTTAGATGGGAACCAAAAACAAACTTGGCAAGCAAATAAGAAATCACCAAGAAAAACAAATGATTAACGTGGTTTGGTGAATAGTGGCTCCAACCTACGTTCACGGGAGCAAAGAAGAGAAATTTTTAATCACCAAGAAAAACAAAGGATTAACGTGGTTTGGTGAAGAGTGGCTCCAACCTACGTTCACGGGAGCAAAGAAGAGAAATTTTTATTACTAGCTCGGGTCAAGCCGACCTGCTTTCTCTCTCTATCACTAAACTTTTAGATCTTTCTTTTACAAGTAGTCCAATGTAAAAAATGCTAAACCAAAGGAACCAACTTCTGAAACTGAATCATCGACTCCTTTATATAGGCCTCTGAATCTTCTATTACACCCATAATTTTACCATTATTCCAATCCATGACATCAGCCACGTTTTCTTGTCATTATTACCCACTATTACAAGTTTCCTTTATATGGGCTTCTGAATCTTTTATTACACCAATAAATTTATTGTTACACCAACCCATGAATTCAGCCATGTCTTTTTTTGTTGGGGTCAAGCGCAGCGGAAGGCGTGGTTTGGGCGAAATCGTAACTTTAAAATTTTTAAACTTACCGAATAAATTATTTAATATCTCATATGAATAATTCATTCATATTTTACCTCTAAACATATTCTATCCGATATCAAATAACGACATAATTAATATAGAAAACATTGCGAAACTTTTACGAAAATATTTTTCCGCAAAATAGCATAAAACACGCTTTTGACCGAACCGACCAACCAATACACACAGGGCCTGCCTAGGTCGACCCCAATAGTACTTGGGAAGTTCATGGGCTGCCCCAATAGTGACCAATTCACTGTTTGGGCAGCTGTTACCCGGTAAGCCCGAAACTCACCCGGTAATACCGTTTTTCACTATTTTCGCGTATTTTCATTCCGAAATAATTTACGACAATTATTCAAATGCCCAATACACATCCAATACATTTAAATAACATATTTTTCATCAAAAACTTTCCATAATTTCCAGATCTAATCTGGATGTAAAAATATTCATTTTTCTTGCTTTAAATCCAATTTTCTCAATACTAATCTAATTAATTTCTATTCCAATCAAAGCCACCACAAATGAAGAACTCAAGAACAATTTTATGTATTATTAGAGTGGTCATAACACTCTAGAATGGCAGCAAATCATCATATGACAAAATTGAACTAATATTACATTAATATTACTCAATCTTATTTCATGCATACATCTAGCCTCTAAATCCATCAACCAAATCAAAAAGCCCCAAATTTTAAAATGTAAAGAATCTCTATAACTTTTGTAAGAATCTCTACAATAAAAGAATTCAAGCAAGAAAAACAAAAATAATTTTCTAACTTAAAGAAAATAAAAGATTACCTTAATCTTCCAAAACTTCATTAACTTTGTTCTTGTTGGAATCCTTCTTCTCAAAAAAGTTTAGGGAACTTTTTATGATATTTGGAGGCTAGGTTTGTTAGGGTTGGTGCTTGGAGTGCCAATCCGGATCGTATTTATGTCTCACTCATGATACGAACAATTATTTTTTCTATAATATTACTTATTTATGGTAGCATCTCTTATTTTTATATATGTATTCGATCTAATTACGATTATATTGAAACTAAATATGATTTAGTGATATGTATATATTAGATAAAGACCTCAGGATTTACAACGTAGTGCGCAGTTACAATGTAGTTTGTAATTGACATTGGGAAGTATCACTATAAGTTGTATATTCTCAAATCAAGTTTCTGGTTAAGATCTACTAACACGGGGTCGGTTAGTAAAATCTGATGACACCAGTACACGTCGTATATCGGAATTTGGTCCGATGCTTTATCCCAATGAACCATGAGTCTCGGGAGACTCGTATAGACGTGTAGGTATTTATTTGATAAACATTGAATGACTCACCAAAGATTTCCTAATAGATGGTACACCAATGTCAATAGGAATTATCTCGAGTTAAGTAGCATAATGATCATTTGACTTGAGATACCATCATGGATGTATGAGGTATCCTCCACACTTTGATAGTAGTCACTCCACCGAGCTATTTAGATCAGACATCTGCTTGTTCGTTGGGTGTGGACTCATCCTCAGGATATCATGTGTGTATCAAGATATGATCTGTCAATTCTGTATACAGAGTATAGGTATTCAATATGGAATTAGCAATCTGTTAAATCCATGGGCCCGTGGTATACTGTAAAAGTAAGTTCTAAGTGTTATTTAAGAGATTGTTAATAGATATGTCGACGGGATTATACCTATAAAGATTTGACGTTTATATCTATATCTCTGGGATAATCCGGATACCTATGACAGAGGGATTATACGTATGCGATGACCTCTATTATTCAGCGAGTTTATATGTGGTCGTCATAATTTACGGGTGGGTATATTATGGACAAGAAATTGGATTTCATGACGGATATGCCTCAATCTAGACAGTCTCACTAATGAAACATACTCGTAAAGCACTAGGGCAATATTTATAAATAATATTGATTATTTATAAATCATTTAACAATTAACAAAAAGATACATGCTTAAATAATATGCCTCAATCTAGACAGTCTCACTAATGAAACATACTCGTAAAGCACTAGGGCAATATTTATAAATAATATTGATTATTTATAAATCATTTAACAGTTAACAAAAAGATACATGCTTAAGGGTTTTCCTGGCCATTTCCTAGTTAATGTGTATTTGGATTTAATACATGATTTAATTAAATATACATTAATAAATAATGTAATTATCTAATTATTTAACTGTTAAATAATTAGAATAATTAAATACAAATTATCTTTATCATGATTATGGTTTATATGGCCAAGTGTAATTGGTTACACTTGTAATTATATTAAAGAAAATGTAGCAAAATTGGATTTGGCTTCTTTTAATATTGATTAAAAAATTACAAAACTTATCTTTTCTTTTCTAGCATTTTCGAAATTTGTAACCCTAAGTATATAAGGGTTTCAATTTTTATTTGCTTAATAATTCTAAGCTTTCAAAACACAAAAACATAAGAGACTTGAGAAGGAAAAAGGAAAAAACCAAGAAGGAAGTAGAGAAATCTTAGAAATTAGTAAGTATTTCCAACTTTTCATTAGAAAGAAAATTATTTCTTTTGTTTTTGGCTACAACATATGATGTTCATAAGTTTTACTACTCTCTTATATTTGTGTTATGAAGTTTGGAAGCTTGAATGAAAGATGTATGCATGTATATAAACAAAATTTGCTTAATAATGGTTAATAAGCACACTTTTGGTCATTTGATGACTTGGTTGTCATTCTAGAATTGTTAGGCCACTCAATGATTACCTAGAATTATTTTTGAGTTATTTCATAGTGGTGAGACTTGATTGGTGTGTAGGTATTGGATTAAAGTGTTGGATTGTATTACTTTTGGTTAATTTTTCTTAATTTGATTAATTGGAAAAATTAAGGTTTTGGGGATTTTCATATATATATGTTGTATTTTGATATATTCAGATGTATAAATTATTTTGGTAGTGATTGGAAATCACCTAATCTTGTATTTGACAAATTTGGACCAAAATTATCAAAATGATAACTATTAAGGGCTCACGTTAATTACTTGAAATTCTAGAAAAAAATTTCTAGGTTACTTTTTCACGTATATAAGATGTAAAAATCATTTTCGTAGTGATTAGAAATCACCTAAACTTATATTTGAAAATTCAGGACCAAAATGATCAAAATGCAAAATATTTGGGGCTTTTCGCTAATTAAGAAAAATCTAAAAAAAATTCAGAATTTTGTTTTAGGGCATATGTGATGTGCGAATCATTTTAGTTGTGATTGGAAATCACCTAAGCTTGTATTTAACAACTTAGGACTAAAATGATCAAAATTGAAAGTTTTGGGATTTTACGGTACTAAAATTTTGATTTTCGGATAAAAAATTCTATTTTTGAGTATTGAGTGATTAAAATAAATAAGGTAATTTTAATTATCTAAGAAAAATTAAAGAAATCATAAAATTTGATTTTCCCGTATTCCGCTGCGTTACCCGAGTATATCGCCCAAAAACCCAACAAGGTTAACATTACCCGGCAAAGGAAAAATATTTCCCTTTTATACTAGCTTTGGCCGAAAATGGGGGGCTATTTTTATCAAGGAAAAATTTTCATTTAACCAAAATTAACAAATCCAATTTGATAACTATTGCCTTTAACCATAAATGTAAATAAGTCAAATATTTACACTTTAATCATTTCCTAACATAAATATCACTTTAGATATTTATATTTTAATCACTTTAATTATTTAACAATTAAATAATTACTTAAATACAAATATCTAAATAAATGTATTATATTTACTTTAAATAATCAAAATACATATATTTATTATATATGTCAAATATCTTATTTGAAAATTAATTAATGTGTATTTAATAAAATCATATATTGAATACAAATACAGATTAATTAGGAAATGACCGAAAGGTCCCTATGCATGTATCTTTTTCGTTTAACCGTTAAACGATTCGAATTAACTTATTTAATCCGATAAAGTATTATGAATAATATGTTTCATAACGCGTTGTCCAACTACTCAACGAGTACACTTCATATTGTATGACTCTCTAAGTTTAGGTTTATCTCTCACGAAATCTAATTTCGTGTCCATAATTCACCTACTTGTAAATTATGATGACCACGAATAATCTCGATAAACTATGCAAGTCGAGGTCATTGCATACATATAATCCTTATATCATAGGCTATCGATATTATACCGGAGATATAGATAGGAACGATAAATCCCTAAGGTATAATATAGTCGACTTATAAATTTATGATCTCTAAATGACACTCGAAACTCGCTTCTATATTGTACCACGATCATGGATTTACTAGATCGCAAACACGTATATGATACCTATACATTTTATACAGGACTGACGGATTCTATCTGATACGCACAAGATATCATGAGCATGAGTCCTTACCCAACAAACAAGCGGAGGTCTGATCAAAATAGATCGGTGACCTGACTGCCATCTGTTGGACAATTATGACCCATAGCGTCACTATTTGTACAGATCATGGTGTTGTTGTACAAATTAACTATGTGACAAAGGAGATTGCACTCTTATCATTTGTGATTAGATCACCAAGATGTATAAATGATAGGAGGTCCTTATGATTTGTTCCTGGATTGAGAATGATATGAGACAATATCAGTCCACGAAGGATAAATCATTAAATATCCCTAGTCAGAGTATTATCGAGATTGGACATCGATAAATACGTAAAAGACTAGTATTACACTTGTGCGCGTTGTGAGGGCACAAACATCATAGTTCTCATATATTTGGGTATAGGATACTCATGCAAGTGTAATAAGAGGTTGTGTTTACCGATGGTACGGGAAACAGCTTCGCTCTGGATAGACCCCCTCGGAATTCCATTGGTAGTATGACTATGTGTCTATGGAATTCCGAAATCAGGGTAGGTGTATTTGGTTTTAACCTGAGACTTGCACCGCTAATATTTGCGATAATCAATATACTTTGGTTTTGGTCGTCCAGGGCTTTAACAGGTTATGTGTACGCCTCTGCTGGGTATATTGAGAATCGTAGTTGTAGGCATTGCATTTTTGCATGTGAAACCCGATGATGAGTCTCAGTTGGAGGCACTACATTTTTAGCTAAGGATATTGCGGGAAACAGAGGTCGGAAGGGGAAATTCAGAATAAGTACGTCATCAGATTCATTTCGCAAGTTCACTGTCTTCGTTAGTGCTGCGTTCGTTACTTCGTTCGAACGTCAAGCAGATTGCGGACGTTCGTGTAGCATTCGAATGGGCGTTCGAACGGCGTCTGTGTTTCTGGTTTTGCTGCTAGCCTCGCACCCCAGCCCAATTAGCCCCCCAAAGCCCATAAAACACATCCCAATTAATAAAACACATTTAAAACACATGGGAAATTAAATTAAATATTAAATTGAATATTAAGGTAAATATTAATAATATATTTGAATTAAATAAAATATTTAAACCATTTACCAATTAATAAAACATAATATAATCATACCTAATTAAGACAAATCAAATATATTAACTTCCTAACTAAACAAATCACATACTAAATTAAAAAGATGTCATGCCTAATTAAAATCAATTATAACAAATTAAAGATATTGTATTCCTAATCTAAACCAAATTTGTCCCCCCTCAATCTTTGACTTTCCTTGCTCAACACAAAATCAAATCCCTTCCTTGTGAGACAAGGTGAAGCCCTAGCCATTCTCTATATAAACAACCCCTAACCAAGACATGGGGGGGCCTAGCTCATTGATACAAGAAAAAGCCTCTCCTAGTTCATTCACACAAGAAACACCCAAGCTTATTGACACAACTCTCCCTCACTCTCAATAACCGAAGATCACAAACCAAAGAACCCTCGTTGCCTTGACCAAAATACATCCCGAACAGCCCCTAACCGTCACTGAAAACCACCTTCATAAACTCCCCACACATCACCGAAAATACACCCCCAAAACAGCAGCCAAATCCTCTTAAAACAGTCCCTAAAATCCTCAAAACAGTAACATAAAAAACTGCATTCATAATCCTTAAAATAATCACACAAGACTACACTAAAAACCCACAAAAAAACTCAGAACAGTCCGTTGAAACGTCAAAACAAGTGACCTGAACAGTGAGTAGCAAAGCAGAGACCGAACAGCAGCAGAACGGAGACCGAACAGCAAGCAAAATAGCAAAACAGTGAGCTAGGACGCTAAACCAGTGAACCGGAGAAGTTGAGGAGCTGTACCCTTCCGACGTCCGTGAAACGCAAGCCTGAAAGTTTGCAAAAAGGTTAGACCTCAGGGTATTTTCCACACTCGTTTTCCGTTTTATTTGTATTATTTATTGAGTATCGCTTGCATGATTGTCATGTTGAAATGCATGTTGTGGCCCTTGAGTAGATAAATATGCATGAATTATGAGATGTTGTATGTTGTGGCTTTGGAATAAAATGAGAGATGTGTCAACTCTCGCAGTATATCGGATGGAAACCCGGACATAAATTTCATATCCGATTCCGAATGGACGGTAGTATGATCTGTACTCGGGATACAACTCCACGTACCGCTTGAGTAAACGACACCCTCTTGTGTTTTGTGTTGCTTTGGTTTATTTATTTTTTGTCACTTGAATTCTGCATGTTGCTTATTTATGCATGATTCAATTGAGCGCATGGGCTTAGTAAGTGCAATGAAATATCCCATCTGGGGAGGGGTTAAAGCCCTTTACCACGATGCTTTGCCGCACCGGTTGATGTGTGTTCGGTTGAATGCAAGATACATTCAATCGGGCATACTAAGTTTGATATTATTGTTTTTTTAATTCTTTGTATGCATGATTCAATCGAGCGCATGGGCTTAGTAAGTGTAATGAAATATCCCATATGGGGAGGGGATAAAGCCCTTTACCACGATGATTTTCCGCGCCGGTTGATGTGTGTTCGGTTGAATGGAAGATACGTTCAATCGGGCATACTAAGTTTGATATTATTGTTTTTTTAATTCTTTGTATGCATGATTCAATTGAGCGCATGGGCTTAGTAAGTTCAATGAAATATCCCATCTGGGGAGGGGTTAAAGCCCTTTACCACGATGCTTTGCCGCACCGGGTGATGTGTGTTCGGTTGAATGCAAGATACATTCAATCGGGCATACTAAGTTTGATATTATTGTTTTTTTAATTCTTTGTATGCATGATTCAATCGAGCGCATGGGCTTAGTAAGTGCAATGAAAATATCCCATATGGGGAGGGGATAAAGCCCTTTACCACGATGATTTTCCGCGCCGGTTGATGTGTGTTCGGTTGAATGGAAGATACGTTCAATCGGGCATACTAAGTTTGATATTATTGTTTTTTTAATTCTTTGTATGCATGATTCAATTGAGCGCATGGGCTTAGTAAGTTCAATGAAATATCCATCTGGGGAGGGGTTAAAGCCCTTTACCACGATGCTTTGCCGCACCGGTTGATGTGTGTTCGGTTGAATGCAAGATACATTCAATCGGGCATACTAAGTTTGATATTATTGTTTTTTTAATTCTTTGTATGCATGATTCAATCGAGCGCATGGGCTTAGTAAGTGCAATGAAAGATCCCATATGGGGAGGGGATAAAGCCCTTTACCACGATGCTTTGCCGCGCCGGTTGATGTGTGTTCGGTTGAATGCAAGATACGTTCAATCGGGCATACTAAGTTTGATATTATTGTTTTTTTAATTCTTTGTATGCATGATTCAATCGAGCGCATGGGCTTAGTAAGTGCAATGAAATATCCCATCTGGGGAGGGGTTAAAGCCCTTTACCACGATGCTTTGCCGCACCGGTTGATGTGTGTTCAGTTGAATGCAAGATACATTCAATCGGGCATACTAAGTTTGATATTATTGTTTTTTTAATTCTTTGTATGCATGATTCAATCGAGCGCATGGGCTTAGTAAGTGCAATGAAAAATCCCCTATGGGGAGGGGTTAAAGCCCTTTATCACGATGCTTTGCCGCGCCGGTTGATATGTGTTCGGTTGAATGCAAGACATGTTCAATCGGGCATACTAATTTTGATATTATTGTTTTTAATTCTTTGTATGCATGATTCAATCGAGCGCATGGGCTTAGTAAGTGCAATGAAAGATCCCCTATGGGGAGGGCTTAAAGCCCTTTACCACGATGCTTTGCCGCGCCGGTTGATGTGTGTTCGGTTGAATGCAAGATATGTTCAATCGGACATACTGAGCTTGACATTATTGTCTTTATTCTGTGTGTTGCATGCATCAGGCTTGGTTCCGTTCGAACGCGTTCTCGAACGCTACACGAACGTGAACCTTCTGTTTACCGTTCGAACGCATTCTCGAACGCTACGCGAACGCGCACGCACTTTCTTAGTCTTTTCACGCATCAGGTCTGGTTCCGTTCGAACGCGTTCTCGAACGCTATACGAACGCGAACCTTCTGTTTACCGTTCGAACGCGTTCTCGAACGCTACGCGAATGCGCACGCACTTTCGTAGTCTTATCATGCATCAGGTCTGGTTCTGTTCGAACACGTTCTCGAATGCTATACGAACGTGAACCTTCTGTTTACCGTTCGAACGCGTTTTCGAACGCTACGCGAACGCGCACCCACTGAACTGAGTCCCTTTTCATCAGATTTCATGCATAGTTTTCCTAGTAGCTATCCCTACGTATGATGAACCTGATTGCCCCTCTGTATTACGCAAGATTGTGTTGGTATCATTCATTTGTATTCCCCACATGTATGAGTACAATGTGTTTAACATATTACAATTCATATACCTATGTCATGATAACATTTGAGTATTATTTCTTGTGGTATATCGGATGGAAACCCAGACATAAATTCCGTAGCCGATTCCGAATGGACGGTAGTACGGTCTGTACTTGGGATACAATTCCACGTACCACTTGGGAAGGTGCTCACATGTGTGCTTGTGTGGTTAGTATGGGTGCTTGTGTTTTCTTGAATATAATATGCCAATGAAGTTGTATGTCCGTCGTTACTTTGATGTACTTTCAAGCATGCAATCTTAGATGTGAAATATATGTAAATTTAGGTGTAAGTTTTATTTTGTACATGTGAATTTAGAAGCATGATACTCTTGGAAATAAGTGTTACTTAAGCCTGATTAAATTATTACATAAATCCTTTCATTACAAGTGGCATAAGTAAGGGACCATTCCAAACCCAACGGTTTGAGGTCTTCCCTTGCGAGGGGTGAGTGCGGCCTTAAATCTCATTTTCCCGGTTCACACCGGGTGGCGACTCCATTATTCTCCGGTTTAGTCTTCCGTGGCTACTCTGTACTCCCGACCAGGCCGCGAGCCTAGGACAACATGCGTCGTCCAATTTCTGTGTTCCCACAGTCTGGCGACTCCACTGGGGATAGAGAATCGGCCCCGAAATATTATCTTGTAATGTTTGGATTTATGTTTTAATTGACCGTGTCTATAGTGGATAAAATGAGGGTTTAATCAAAGGCATTTTAAGGCTAGGTAATGGTTTGGTGTCTTCCTTCATTCACTACCTTTCTAGAAGGAAAAGCTGTGAAGGCACTTATATGGCCATCTACTCGTAGCCTATTGTGATGGACTAATTTGGAGGACTCGTTGTTTATTCCTGACACCAAGCGATAAGAGCCTAAGAGGCTTGGGTATTTAAGTGAGCCTCGCTCCACCTTCCCTCTGGGGAATCTACAACGGAAAATCCATTTGACAGTCCGTCACACACCATAGCTCATTGGCACGTACCTTAGTGTATAAAAAAGGGTGCGCTAACTTGGTTGCTCGAACCCTTGATTGGGGAGACCTAGTTGTGGGCCATCCTTCGCCGACGAGAGCCTTTGTCTATACTCCTGCGAACCCACCCATAGACCGGGTTGCATGGTTAAAGTAACAATTATTTCCTTGAGTATGTGCTAATGGACCATCCTCATTTGGATGTAGTTGGACCATTGTCAGAAATGCGGACTTGCTGGGCCATTTAAATTGGGGCGAGTTCGTACCTTATGACCATTGGGCCCAAAGCTTCTGGAATGTTGATAGGCCATTCCGTAGAAATTATTACTTTATGTGTGCATTATCTTTTATGCTTGTGTGTGAGAACATCGTCATTTGGATCCATTTGGACCATTTGTCATGAGATATGGGCTTGTTGGGCCATTTAAACTGGGAAAGAACGTATTTTATGACGGTTGGGCCAAAGGCTTCTAAGTGTTGATGGGCCACTTTGTGCTTGTGTTCGGAAAGTTACCATTTGGATTTAGTCGGGCTCCTTGTCATGAGATGTGAACTCGTTGGGCCATTTAAACTGGGATGAGTTCACTCCTATAACAATTAGCCTGAAAGCTTCTAAAATGATAACAGTCCGATTTGTTTGAAAATTTTAATTTTAATTTAGTATGTTATATATGTTACCTGCATCTCATGCACCTCATGCATACATATATCATGTTAACACCCTCTATGTCTCAAAAAGACATCATAGATACCGTTTGGGTTAGAGAAGGGACAAGGCTCATTAAAAGAACAGTAACAGTCATGAATGAATCTGGTAATGAGGTATCCCGAATGGATCAGTTAGAGAACAGTCTCGCCAAGGTCACTGAACAGTTGCAAGCTTTGACTACTGCTGTGGCTGGTATGGTTGTGCCCCGTGCTAGGGGAATTTCTGAGAATGTGAGGCGTGAGGAGCCTCCGAATGGGTTGGAGGATGATATCCCCACTTTTGATGATGATATGGCAGAGTATGCAGCAGGCAGAGTATCTGGGTCTCAGGTAGAGTTACAGAAACCCAACAGTTTAGAAGCATGGGTGCTTGTGTTTTCTTGAATATAATATGCCAATGAAGTTGTATGTTCGTCGTTACTTTGATGTACTTTCAAGCATGCAATCTTAGATGTGAAATATATGTAAATTTAGGTGTAAGTTTTATTTTGTACATGTGAATTTAGAAGCATGATACTCTTGGAAATAAGTGTTACTTAAACCTGATTAAATTATTACATAAATCCTTTCATTACAAGTGGCATAAGTAAGGGACCATTCCAAACCCAACGGTTTGAGGTCTTCCCTTGCTAGGGGTGAGTGCGGCCTTAAATCTCATTTTCCCGGTTCATACCGGGTGGCGACTCCATTATTCTTCGGTTTAGTCCCCCGTGGCTACTCCGTACTCCCGACCAGGCCGCGAGCCCGGGACAGCATGCGTCATCCAGTTTCTGTGTTCCCACAGTAGTGTGTTGGGTGTGATGTCAAGATGGAAGTGTCACTCCAGTCATATGGAGATGATGATCACGTAGGGATACGGAACTGGTTCTATAAAGGGTTGCAACCATCGGGATAATATGACTTGGTCATGATTATCCGATAATAAAGAGACTAGTTGCTCGTAATCCGATATATGCTTCGTACGGGGCAGACACTGTACCAGCCCCAGGCCTTGTGATAAGTGTGGAATTTACACACCAATTCGGTACCGTCAGCTTATCATTTTGTTAGATTCCGTATTATTTAATGTTGCTTTTGGAGTTGTTTAGTGTTGTGATGACAGGAAACAGGAACAGAAAAATTCAGGTTCTTTTCGGGAATAATTGGATGCAAGCACAAAATGGTCAGAACTGAGATTCGGCATACAAGACCTGGCGCCATGGCGCCAGAAAGTCATACAATTTCAAGTGAGTTAGGCGCCATGGCGCCGAGAGAAGCCAAAGGCGCCGCGGCGCCTAACCTGTAGCTCAATAAGGCGCCACGACGCCTTCAAGGATCCAGAATTGAAGACTTGCGCCGCGGCGCCTAATTTACATATTAACTCTAGCGCATATGGCGCCGCGGCGCCAGTTAGAAAGAGGAATATAAAAACTCACGCAGGAGATAGAGTGGGGGCGTGAATGAGAAACTGGAAAATTATAAATAAGACTTATTACACAACATAAAGGGGAGGAACAAAACCCTAAAAAAAGGAACATCAATTATCAAGAACAGAGATTGAGATCTAGGAAAGAAGAAGGCATCAACTTCAGGAATTACAAGGAATCTGTATCGGGTTCCATTCTTTTCTTCTTAGATCCTCTTTATTATTGTGATGTATTCCTTAAGATTGTTGTTTTGTTTTGAAATAGCCATGAGCTAATACTCTTATTATAGGGTTTGATGTATTCTTTTGCCTGAAACTATGTATTAAGTATAAATTGAATCTCATAATAATTCTCTGAAAGTTTATTTATATTATCTCTATGCTTAATGCTTTATATTTGCTGGCCACAATTGTAATGATATTATACTTAGATCTGTCACTCGAGAGAGAAGATTTGAGTAGGATTTGAGAAATATAATCAAGAATGTTATAGGGTTCGAGAGAATTTATAACTCTTGAAAGCAGTTAATAAGAATCACCGTACTTAATCAATTGTTGCTTGTTGGAGTCTATAGAGATATTGATTCTTGACACTTGACAATACCTCCACTGTCACTCAAGAGAATGAGTGGAGAAAATTATGGTTTGGCTTATAAACTTGGAATTTGACATGAGATAAATGAATGCATAATTACATAGTGGATGGCTAGGTGAAATCAAACTCTAGGATTCATTCTCCTTTCGTATTATTTAGTTTTTCAATAATTTGCCTTTAACTAGCATTGTGTTGATTCTTCAATTAATTTCAAATCTGATTTTTCTGTGTCTAGATAGGGCTAAGGTTAGTAATTATAGTACTTAGTGTAATTTAGATTTCAATCCTTGTGGGTACGACACTCTACTCGTTTATACTAAAACTTGACACCGTACACTTGCGGTACGATATAAAAATATCCTAACAAGTTTTTGGCGCCGTTGCCGGGGATTGATTGTTTAGATCACATTAATACTATTACCAAATAAGCTTAGCGTTAATTTAAAAGTTTATATTTTTTAAGTGTTTTTATTTAAATTCACTGTGTTCCTGTTTGATCTTATTAGATAATTTGTAGTGAATGAGACAAAAAGTTAGACTTGACTCACTATTATTTGATCCTGAAATAGAACGCACTGCAAGGAGACTCAGAAAGGAAGCAAGGAGTGAAGTAACGACAATGGCAGAAGCAAATAGAGGGAATAACCCACGGCAAGTAGCAATTGCAGATGAAAACAGAGAAAATGTCCCACGACAGGTACCAATTTGCGATCATTTTAAACCTGTCATTGAGGATAATTATTCTGGAATTGCATATCAACCCATTGATGCCAATAATTTTGAATTGAAACCTGCTCTTATTAACATGGTCCAACAAAACCAATATGGGGGATCAGCTGTCGAGGATCCCAACATTCATTTAAGGATGTTCCTAGAGATAGCTGACACCATTAAGATGAATGGTGTACCTAAAGAAACGATTAGGTTGAGACTATTTCCATTTTCCTTGAGAGACCAAGCTAGGGGTTGGATGCAATCCATACCTGTAGGTAGCATCCAAACTTGGGAAGATATGGCTGTACGATTCTTGGAAAAGTTCTTTCCATCTGCTAAAACTGCCCAATTACGAACTGAAATAAGCATATTTAAACAGTTAGAGATAGAAAATTTATATGAAGCATGGGAGCAGTTTAAGGACCTGCTCCGAAGATGCCCACAACATAATTTTGCGGATTGGGTCCAAATTCAGCTGTTCTATAATGGGCTTAATGGCCCGAATAGAACCATGGTTGACACATCTGCAGGAGGTGCTCTGTTCAAGAAGTGTGCAGAAGAAGCATATACATTACTGAATGGAATGGCCATTAATCACTTCCAATGGCCAACTGAGCGAACTACGGTGACCAAAGTGGCGGGCATACATGAAGTAAACCCGCTAGTTGCACTAACGGCTCAGATTTCAACCCTCTCTTCTCATGTGGCAGCTTTAAGAAATCAACATGTGCAACCATCTATCGAATCTGCTGCAGCTGTGAATATGCAATTAGTGGAAGGAACCCCGAGCTTTGAGCAAGTTCAATATGTGAATAACAGAAATTTCAACAATTATAGGGGAAATCCTGCATCAAACCAATATCATCCGGGACTCAGGCATCATGAAAATTTTTCTTATGCAAACATAAAGAATACCTTGATGCCCCCACCTGGTTTCAACAACCAAATGTCGGAACAGAAACCATCATTAGAAGACCTTTTGAGCACGTTTGTCACCAAATCCTCAGAAAGGTTCGAGAAGAATGAGTCGCGATTAAGCAATATAGAGACCTATATGGGAAACATGGGAGCTACGATGAAATCATTAGAAACCCAGATTGGTCAGCTTGCCTCCTCGATTAGGCAACCACAAAAAGGGGCATTTCCTAGCAATACCGAAGTAGACCCTAAGGAACAGTGTCAAGCTATCACCCTTAGGAACAGAAGACAAGTTGGACATACCCCTGATGAAAGTAGCCTAGATAAGGAAGTAGAGATACAGGAAGAGCCAGTAATGACTAAAGATCAGAGCAACATCCCTTCCGTAGTCGCGAAACCTCAGATTCCAAAGCCATCTCTTCCATATCCTCAATGTTTCCAAAAGAAGAAGTTAGATGCCCAATTTGCTAAATTTTTGGAAATTTTCAAAAAAATCCACATTAACATTCCCTTTGCTGAAGCTTTAGCTCAAATGCCCCATTATGTAAAGTTCATGAAGGAGATTATGTCTAAAAAGCGAAGGTTGGAGGATTTTGAAACTGTGAAACTCACAGAAGAATGCAGTGCTATAATTCAAAAGAAATTGCCTCAAAAGCTCAAAGACCCAGGGAGTTTCACCATACCATGCAATATTGGAGGGTCTACTTTCACTAAAGCATTGTGTGATCTGGGAGCAAGCATTAATTTGATGCCTCTCTCGGTTTTCCGAAAATTGGGCCTTGGAGACACCAAGCCCACAACTATCACACTGCAATTGGCAGACAGGTCCCTAACATACCCTAAAGGAGTCATCGAAGATGTGTTAGTAAAAGTGGATAAGTTCATCTTTCCCGCAGATTTTGTAGTCTTGGATATGGAGGAAGACCAAGAAATACCATTGATTTTGGGACGCCCATTCTTGGAAACTGGGAAGGCTTTAATTGATGTACAAAAAGGGAGACTAACTTTGAGAGTAGGAGATGAAGATGTAACATTTGACATTTACCAAACTCTAAATTATCCCGAAGACTCTCACACTTGTAACCGGGTGGATGTTACAGACATCTGTACACAAGAGATAAGCCTGGAGAATGAGTCCGCTGACCCTTTAGAGCGATGTTACTTTAGTGTTATGTGTTAGTTTCACGTTAATGATTAGTTTCTTTATGTTTGTGTTAGTTTTTATTTGAAAGTTTATTTAAAAAAAAAAAAAAACTTTAAAAATAGAGTCTGGGAGTATTGGTTGCTAGTTCAATGAGGAAACTAGATGCACTATATGAGAACATAGAAAACGATAAGCATGTGATTTACTTTTATCTAATGCCTCGAGTATCATATCTAATTCAGACTTATAAGCACTTAATTTTGAGGTTTTGACAGTACGACCCTAAGACTATAGCAAGGTGACGAGCTGATGAAATTAGTTGAAGATGAATGACCGTTCGCGTAGATATCCATCTCCGTTTGCAATCAATCTTATTATATGAGATGAAAAAAAAAAAACTTATAACCGATAAGCGTGAAGCTACCCATGGGCGAGTATTAGGACCACCATGAGGAGAAATGCTACCTTAAAGGGTAGGTTTTAAAAAAAAAAAAAAAGAAATTTTTTTTTTGCATATCATATCAAACTCAAGAAAAGGCAAATATGGAGTGATTTTTCAGATATCTAGGTTGGTTTGACCCTTTGGATACAAATTTCATCGACGACCTCACTCAGCTACACTCTTTAGGATTCGAGCTGTTATCAACCTTTAGCACACACGCACTTTCCAAGTCTGAATTCGATATTGTATTCGAGAAATGTGATCCAAGTTGATTTATTTGCTTTGAAGGTTTCTTTATTCTCAACATTAGGCATCCCCTGAGGACACGCCAAGCACCAGATATCCCATGACTCTAGATAGCTTTGTGTACAATAATTGGGTTAAAGTTTATTGAGTATGTGAGATTTTTTAAAAACGTTTGTGGGTGTCGTTTCTGTAAGTCCTCACGAGACTATAACTCGTCCACTAGGGCCGCCTAGGGGTTAAAGGCTTGTTGCATACGCTAAATGCAATCGTGATCCCTACGAAAGTGGCTTAGTTAATTTAGTAATCTTTATTTGTGTATTTTATCTTTTGCTCGGGACTAGCAAAATCATAAGTTTGGGGGTATTTGATAAGTGTGGAATTTACACACCAATTCGGTACCGTCAGCTTATCATTTTGTTAGATTCCGTATTATTTAATGTTGCTTTTGGAGTTGTTTAGTGTTGTGATGACAGGAAACAGGAACAGAAAAATTCAGGTTCTTTTCGGGAATAATTGGATGCAAGCACAAAATGGTCAGAACTGAGATTCGGCATACAAGACCTGGCGCCATGGCGCCAGAAAGCCATACAATTTCCAGTGAGTTAGGCGCCGAGAGAAGCCAAAGGCACCGCGGCGCCTAACCTGTAGCTCAATAAGGCGCCACGGCGCCTTCAAGGATCCAGAATTGAAGACTTGCGCCGCGGCGCCTAGTTTACATACTAACTCCAGCGCATATGGCGCCGCAGCGCCAGTTAGAAAGAGGAATATAAAAACTCACGCGAGGAGATAGAGTGGGGGCGTGACTGGGAAACTGGAAAATTATAAATAAGACTTATTACACAACATAAAATGGGAGGAACAAAACCCTAAAAAAAGGAACATCAATTATCAAGAACAGAGATTGAGATCTAGGAAAGAAGAAGGCATCAACTTCAGGAATTACAAGGAATCTGTATCGGGTTCCATTCTTTTCTTCTTAGATCCTCTTTATTATTGTGATGTATTCCTTAAGATTGTTGTTTTGTTTTGAAATAGCCATGAGCTAATACTCTTATTCTAGGGTTTGATGTATCATATTGCCTGAAACTATGTATTAAGTATAAATTGAATCTCATAATAATTCTCTGAAATTTTATTTATATTATCTCTATGCTTAATGCTTTATATTTGCTGGCCACAATTGTAATGATATTATACTTAGATCTGTCACTCGAGAGAGGAGATTTGAGTAGGATTTGAGAAATATAATCAAGAATGTTATAGGGTTCGAGAGAATTTATAACTCTTGAAAGCAGTTAATAAGAATCACCGTACTTAATCAATTGTTGCTTGTTGGAGTCTATAGAGATATTGATTCTTGACACTTGACAATACCTCAACTGTCACTCGAGAGAATGAGTGGAGAAAATTATGGTTTGGCTTATAAACTTGGAATTTGACATGAGATAAATGAATGCATAATTACATAGTGGATGGCTAGGTGAAATCAAACTCTAGGATTCATTCTCCTTTCGTATTATTTAGTTTTTCAATAATTTGCCTTTAACTAGCATTGTGTTGATTCTTCAATTAATTTCAAATCTGATTTTTCTGTGTCTAGATAGGGCTAAGGTTAGTAATTATAGTACTTAGTGTAATTTAGATTTCAATCCTTGTGGGTACGACACTCTACTCGTTTATACTAAAACTTGACACCGTACACTTGCGGTACGATATAAAAATATCCTAACACCTTGCATGTGATCATCCGATACTGGATCGAAATACGCAATACTACGTATACTACGCCTGATATAGATATTATATTCCTGTAAGGATATTTCTGGAGAATTGGGTAGGCATGGCGCTTTGCTAGAAGCCAACCTTGTCTTGTAAATCGGTACAAACGTAGTACTAGGTACTTACGTGTTCGGATAGTCTGACGACCAAATTTACTGCCAACATATCCGGGGATCTAATGGGTCGCTCCCCGAAGATTCACCGATGACGTATGAATCACACTTTTAATTAATCTGGGATTAATTAGATGAGAGAGAAAATTAATCTGGGATTAATTGCGAAGATATCTTATCTGGGATAAAATATCAATAAAGAGAGAAAACGATTAATTTGGAATTAATCGATAAAATAATATATTTGATATATTAAAAGAAATTGGATTTCGACGCGGAATTAAAATTAGATTTTAATTCGGGCGAACGAATTAATTTAGAATTAATTCGTTAGGGACGTGAATAGTGATTTCGCTAGGCATAATCATTTAATTACATCGCAACGGAAAATTCGTTAATTTGGAATTAGCGAACCCGAGCCCGAGATTGTTTGCGAGCGCATTCGCATTTCGAATTCGAGTGCGGTACGCAAGTCAAATCAAGCGTCAAATCATTAGTCGCATCAAGCGTCAAATCATTAGTCACTTTGAGTGATGTGACAACTTGTCACTTGATTTGATTGATTGATGGATTGATGGTGGTAGTTGGCAAACATTTAAGGCTTGACTTTTTGAAAATCAAAAAGTGGTATATGTTTAATTAATTTTGGAAATCAATTAGAATATACACAACTCTCTCTCTCTCACAAATCTTCATCTCCCTCACGCCCATGGAATGGCCATTTTCTTCTAGTTTTTCCGAGAGCCAAAGAAGAAAAAAAGGGAAGCAAAGTGTGGTGTTTTTGTGGCAAAAACATCAAGAGCTAGCACTCCGAGAGACATGCGAATGTGATAGAGAAGTCCACCCATGAGCTTGGAATCACCATGACAAAGCTTGGAGCTTGGAGGAGGACCAATATGGCCGAAAATGGAGGACATCCAGCAGCTCACTGCCATGACTTCCAGTGGGCAGAAAGTTGATTTTTGTTCGTCGCCGCAACGCTCAACCGATCGATGTAAGTATTCCGCGACTTCCTCGATTGTATTCACATGTGTTTTATGCTTGTTATTCGATCCTCGGGACCGTAGAACTCCAATAATTGTATCAGAGCGATTGAAAAGAATGAAATTTGATTAGGGCTTAAAATTTGGGTAAAATGAATTTGAGCATGATTTAATGAAATTGGATGAATTAGTATGCTTAAATGTGTTTTAATTGAAGATTGATTGGATCAATTTCAAGAAATTGTGTTTGGAACATTTTTCCCCAAATTGGAAGGCTTGGCCGAATGGTATCCTAAATGTGGTCTTGGTGATTTTTTGTTTTTTGATTCATTGGATGAGTTAAAATCATTCAGGAAATATTGATTGTGGATTCAATTGGATTGAAATCGAAATCGATTTGAAAAACCCCTATATTGCCGAGACACTTAACATGTTAAATGGGTTTGTTTTTTGTTAAATTGTGTTGGACATGATTTAATGATGATAAGCATGATTAATTAGGCTAATTTGGTGTTTTGGAAATATTGATTTGGGTAATTAGTTATGTTATACACTTTGGTTAATTAAATATGAAATTTGGAATTTTTTGTGTTTAATTAATTGGGCTTTAAAAGTTGTTATTGGGCTTATTGGGCTTGGTTGTACTAAGTTGGGTTTAGGCAAAATTGGTTGGATCCAATTGTGCCCAAAACCGCTTCCATAAAGCCCAAATGCGACTAATGGACCTTAATTATTTAATTGGGCCTAATGGGCCTAAATTGATTTCTAGGCTGATGGGGTAATTCCCGGATTGGGCTTTGGTTATTGGGTTTGACCCGAGTTGACCAAAAGTCCACGCCTTAAGAAATTAATTAAAAGTCCATTGGACTTTAATTAAATTAACGTTGGACGTTAATCGGGCTTTGAGACCCGTAACGATTAAATTTTGAATTTAAGTCGTAAAGGTTTATTAATAAAGTGTAGTATTTAATTTGGAATTAAATAGCGAATTAGTATTAAATACATATTAAATTGGATTTAATTTTGTAGTTTAATTTAATTCAAGAATTTGTACTTTGAGTACTTATTCGCAAAACGAGTTTGACTCGAGCAAAATCAAATCGTTGTTTGAATATTGGATGGTCATTAATTATCAGATTAATTAATTTGATTAGATTGATTGATAACATGCTTGTGTGAATACATGGTTACGATGCATGAATAATGTATATCGGATGGATATTAGATGGGTGGGGTAATTTTAGAAATTGTTGTAATAAATTTGGAATTTATTAAATTGGACCTGCGTGTCCAGCCTTATCTCTTATGACTCTTTTTATTTCTCTTCTCACCTATTCCCTTCAATGTAAATGAGGTTTCTTTAGAAGTGTAGTGTAACAGGTAGAAGTAATACATGTGCTAGCGGGAGAGAGAAAATTGAGAGATTTGATCTAGGATCAATGTGTTAAGTATCCATCCGCATATCATTATTATTTTATTTATACGCGCTTTATTATGTATTTAGAATGCATGTTTAAGGGTGTATGATGATGAGACCTTAACAAAGATAATAAATTGGTTGCCAATTTGCATTCGAAAAACCCATACATAATATTAAGCGTTTTTCCTTCCATTGAGTGATTCTTACTCAAGATCCAAGACTAGCATTGGCTTGTTGGCCAAAGTCAAGGCCTTTGTCCGTCGAGGATGTGTTTGAATCACAAGAGCTTTGTTCCATATTGGTGTCTTGTCCAAGTTGTGGTTTGTTGGCCAAAGTCAAGACCACTTCTTGTCCATCGACATTGGTTACGAAGCTTTCCATGGTCAATGGGTCGCGCTTAACTGGGATCACTAAGTTTGTTGTGCCAAAGCCAAGACTTAGTTGATTTAGAGGAAAAAGGTTAGGTAATATATTGGCATATATAAGATGTATGTTTCGGACTTGGATGTCCCCCTACTGGATCTAGGAATTGGATTGGATCCAATTGATCTTAGAGATCTACCTAGTTAATTATCATACAATTTGTTGGCAAAGTCAAGATTGTGTGATATTTAACGGGATCCTAGCCCACTAGGAAACACAGTTTCCCGAGTACTCGACAGAGGGTTAGAGGCTCGCCGAAAAATAGTGGGTGGCAGGAATTGAATTTACAATATTCGTTTAATTACTTTCCATACGCGCTCAAATCAAATATCATTTGTCAAATAAATTAAATGTTAGTTGGACTAATATTTAAATTGTTGTTTTAACAAACAATTAGACTGTATTCAAATAATTAATTATAGTTGATTAAATAGTTGGACTATTATAATCATTATAATAAATAGTACCGAAATCGTCGAGGATGTGTTGAATCACAAGAGCTTTGTTCCATATTGGTGTCTTGTCCAAGTTGTGGTTTGTTGGCCAAAGTCAAGACCACTTCTTGTCCATCGACATTGGTTACGAAGCTTTCCATGGTCAATGGGTCGCGCTTAATGGGATCACTAAGTTTGTTGTGCCAAAGCCAAGACTTAAATGATTAGAGGAAAAAGGTTAGGTAATATATTGGATATATTGGCATATATAAGATGTATGTTTCGGACTTGGATGTCCCCCTACTGGATCTAGGAATTGGATTGGATCCAATGATCTTAGAGATCTACCTAGTTAATTATCATACAATTTGTTGGCAAAGTTAAGATTGTGTGATATTAACGGGATCCTAGCCCACTAGGAAACACAGTTTCCCGAGTACTCGACAGAGGGTTAGAGGCTCGCCGAAAAATAGTGGGTGGCAGGAATTGAATTTACAATATTCGTTTAATTACTTCCATACGCGCTCAAATCAAATATCATTCGTCAAATAAATTAAATGTTAGTTGGACTAATATTTAAATTGTTGTTTTAACAAACAATTGGACTGTATTCAAATAATTAAATTATAGTTGATTAAATAGTTGGACTATTATAATCATTATAATAAATAGTACCGAAATCGTCGAGGATGTGTTTGAATCACAAGAGCTTTGTTCCATATTGGTGTCTTGTCCAAGTTGTGGTTTGTTGGCCAAAGTCAAGACCACTTCTTGTCCATCGACATTGGTTACGAAGCTTTCCATGGTCAATGGGTCGCGCTTAACTGGGATCACTAAGTTTGTTGTGCCAAAGCCAAGACTTAAATGATTTAGAGGAAAAAGGTTAGGTAATATATTGGATATATTGGCATATATAAGATGTATGTTTCGGACTTGGATGTCCCCCTACTGGATCTAGGAATTGGATTGGATCCAATTGATCTTAGAGATCTACCTAGTTAATTATCATACAATTTGTTGGCAAAGTCAAGATTGTGTGATATTTAACGGGATCCTAGCCCACTAGGAAACACAGTTTCCCGAGTACTCGACAGAGGGTTAGAGGCTCGCCGAAAAATAGTGGGTGGCAGGAATTGAATTTACAATATTCGTTTAATTACTTTCCATACGCGCTCAAATCAAATATCATTCGTCAAATAAATTAAATGTTAGTTGGACTAATATTTAAATTGTTGTTTTAACAAACAATTGGACTGTATTCAAATAATTAAATTATAGTTGATTAAATAGTTGGACTATTATAATCATTATAATAAATAGTACCGAAATCGTTGATTAAATAGTTGGACTATTAGAATCAAGATAAAATTGAAAGATTGACATTTAAAACATAATCCTAGGGAAAATGTATTTAAATGGTTTAATTTTCAAAATTAGGAATAATTTCAGGATGGTCCTGGAAACTAATAAGTTACTTTATTTGATAAAATAACATATTAGGCCTAAGCCCGGAGTTAAACAAATAGTAGAGCATAATCTTTGGAAGATTCATGTGATGATAACTTTAGTGCTTAATCCATTAAGCTTGTCGCAGTAGACTCCTTAATTTCTTTGTCAGAACTAAGGGTTAGATCCTTAAAGTATGATAATGAAATTGAAGGAACTTCATAGATCTACTTTTAGATCTTAGAAGTACTAAATCGCAATAGTAAACTCTTGGAGGGTTAGTGACTATTCTCAAGGAGATAAATTCAAACTTTGCAATTAGGCAAGTAGCGCAAGGCGCACTTTACTTCGATATTCAAGTTAGCCGAGGCTAGGCCAAAGGATTCTGGAGTGTTGAAAAAGGGCAAAGGCAAAATCATTATAATCTTCTGGGAAGATAAATGACATATCCCAAAATGTCTGCCTAAATTGTAGCAAACGGGATCGTGGAAGCGTGACTGCCGTTTGGACAAAGCAGACATGAAGGAATTGAAGATGGGCAAGGCTCTGACTTCAAATATGTTTGTCATAATTATGTTCATTACTAGTATTGAAATTAGATTTTAAATACTTAGTGTGGTACAAAAATATATACTGATGTTCAGAATCTGCTTTGAGCAGAATACTGACTTCAGATTGAGATTTAATCTGCGAATTGGAAATGGGACGAAAGTCGCTGTTTTAACCGTAGATACCTAATTTTAGGAATTACCCTCGGGTGTGTACCTAAATTTGGAAACTGTTATAATGTAACTAGTTTGACTAGAAACATTATCTTTATATCAGTGTTTAATCCGTTGCGGATTTACCTTTATATTCTAGAACACTAAAGTGTTTTATTATATAAAGATGATATTGAGATAATCACATTAGATGTGAATAACAAAATTTATATTTTGAATATAAATAAAATATCAAACGTATAATATGACAAACAAATAGCTCAAATTGATTTGATCAGAAGAAACTAATTTGTGGCATTGTTGTCTGGGACACAATTAAACAAGACTCGTATATCCACACTTTCGAAGAGTGGGTACTATGACAAATTTGATTCAATTCAAATAAAGTCTACGAATCTAGTTTATTGGGCAAAGTGCCTATAACACCTTTACTTGGTAAAAGTGTAAATGCCACCGATCTGTTAGCCCTAGTTCATAGTGAAGCAAGTGGGCCCATGTCTAGCTAGGCTAGATGTGGATATGAATATTTCGTGACCTTTACAGATGTGGCATCGCGTTGTGGTTATGTGTTTCTTTTAGAACACAAATCGGAAACTTTTAAGTTTTGACACGAAGTAGACAAACAGACCGGCTAAAGTATTATACCGTCACAGTTAGACCGTAATGGAAAATACTAAAGCAATAAGTTTCTAATATACTTGAAAGAGTATAGTATTCTTTCAATGAGGACTCCTCTCGGAACACGTCAACTTGACGGTGTGTCCGAAATGAGTAACTGGATTTTATTGGACATGATAAGGTTAATCATGAGTCGTTCTGAGCTACCATTTCCTTCAACGGATAAGCATAAATAGTGCATAACTTATTTAGAATAAGGTTCCATAAAAATCTGTTTGACAGATATCATATTAGATATGAACAGGGAAGAAACCGAGTTTCTCATTCATGTGAATTTGGGTATGCTAGGCATATGTTTGGATGATACCAAACTAAAACCCAAATTGGATAAGTGCCAATTGTAGGTTATCCTAGGGAAACCAAAATATAGTACTTATACAACTCACAAGAGAACAATTTAATTGTTGCTCACCATGCGGCTTTCCTAAGAGGAATACCGATATGCAGTGGTAAGTGGGAGGATAGTTAAACTCGATAAAAATCAGAGTAATACTATTCCTGGCACCGATTCCTAATGGAACACAAATAGTTCATCAAGGATTAAACTATACCAATAATCTTCGAATACACAAGAACCACGTAGTTTGGAGAGAGTCAGAAAACAACCTGGGGTATGGGTTTCTGATTTCACCTCATAAAGATGTCAATCTTATTGAGGTATACCAACTGACTACGTATGAGGAAGTGATACAAGGTATCGACTCTCTATTATGGCAAAGTGCCATGACATCCGAAATGGATTCCATGTATATCAACTTAGTTTGGATACTAGTTGATGTACCGCAAGGCATTGTGCCTATTGGTACTGTATAGTCTTCAAGGAAGACATACATGGATGGAAACATACCAACGTATAAAGCTGGGCTTGTAGCGGAAAGGTATCGTTATCAACATTGTGTTGATTACGATTCAACCTTTTACTTGTTGCTGTAGGGGTTTTAAGGGGGAATATCGGTAACGCAGCGGAATCGCGGAAAATCAAAATTTTTCGATTTCAAAATTTTTCTCGGATCAATTAAATAAACTTATTTATTTAATTATCAAATTATCAAATTCTGAAAAATTACACAAGAAAATCAAATTTCTTGGTAATTACCGAATTGCCCCAAAACTGTGTAAGTTTATCATTTTAGTCCAAAAGTTGTCAAATACAATTTTGGATGATTCTAAATCATTTCTAAAATGTTTTTCAACACATCTAATGCATCAAAATCAGATTTCACACAAATCTCCAATTTTTCTGAAATTGCCGAGAGCACCCCCAATTTTTAGTTTTTTGCAATTTGGTCCTTTTGTTCAAAAACAAGCCAAGATCAAATCCAATTAACCCAAAATTTTACATGCATCATATTCATACCATAATACATCACATATATGAAAAGCCACAAATTTGGAGAAGGTTATGAACCCTAATTTTTCAATTTCATCAAATTGTCCAATTTTATCAAATCTTTAAAATCCAACACTTTAATCCATTCAATATTTCACCAATCTAGCCTCACCACTTTGAAACAACTCTAGAAAAATTATAGGTCACCAAGGAGTGGCTTACCAACTCTAGAATGGCAACTTGAATTTCTAAAAATCAAAAGTAAAGCTTTGAAATAATTTCAAGTTTACTTACATGCTTCAATCTTTCATCAAAGTTCACAACCATATAAACACAAACTATAAGAGTAGAGATAACATCAAAGCATCACAAAATGAAGCTAAGCATATTAGAAATAATTTCTATGTTGAAGACTTTAAAGAAAAACTTACAAAAACAAGATTTTTCCAAGCTTTCTTCTTTAGCCTCCAAGTCTTTTCTCTCAACTTCTTTTATGTTTATTTTGTATCAAATGAACTTGTTAAACCCTAAAAATGAAACAAAACAATATATACCTCCTCCAAAATAAGCCTTGGCCGAATTTTAGGGAGAAATAAATAAAATATCTAGATATTTTGCTTTTGTTTCATTTAATGGTTTATCAACTTGTTTTGCTTTTATCATTACACTTTAATGATTCTAAACAAGTCAACAATGGCATCTTAAAAAATATAACACTTATATTTAATAAGTAATGGACGAAAATTACAAATAAAAAAGGAAAAATGATATTTTCAATTTTAACAATTAAAACAAATATCCAAGGAAGTCAAATTCAATTTGACAACCTTTTCCTTTAATGTAAAGTCAAACATTTACACTTATAATCATTTCCTAACTTTATCATTTGATGAGATATTTATATTTTAATTATATTAATCATTTAACAATTAAATAATTAAATAATTAATTAAATACAAATATCTCAAATATATGTATTATATTTACTTTAAATATTTCAAATACATATATTAATGATATATGTCAAATACCTTTATTAACAATTTATTAATGTGTATTTAATAATATCATATATTAAATACAAATATACATTAATTAGGAAATGACGGTTCGACCCGTTCGCATGTATTTTTCGTTTAACGTTTGAACGATTTATAAATAATCAACATTATTCATAAAAATTGCCCTAGTGCTCTACGAGTATATTTCATTAGTGAGACTTTCTAGATTCAGGTATATCCGTCACAAAATCCAATTTCGTGTCCATAATTTACCCACCAGTAAATTTTGATGACCATGGATAAACTAGCTGAATCATACAGGTCGAGGTCATTGCATACGTATAATCCGTCCGTCACAGGTATCCAGATAATCCCAGAGATATAGATGTAAACATCAAATCTCTATAGGTATTATCCCGTCGACGTATCTATTAGCAATCTCTAAATAACATTCGGAACTTACTTCCGAAGTTTACTGTGGCCACAGATTTAACAGACTGCTAATTATATATAGACTACCTATGCTCTGTACACAGAACTGACGGATCCTATCTTGATACATACAGGATATCCTGAGGATCGGTCCACACCGAACGAACAGGCGGAGGTCTGATCTAAATAGATTGGTGACGTGACTGACATCTAAGTGTAGAGGATGTCTCATACATCCACAGTGGTATCTCAAGTCGAAGAACCACTATGCTACTCAACCCGAGAAGATTCTTATTGACGTTGGTGTACCATCCATTAAGAATCTTCGGTGAGTCGTTCAGTGTTTATCCACTATAAACACATACACGTCTATACGAGTCTCCCTAGACTCATGGTTCATTGGGATAAACCATCGGACCAAGTCTCGATATACGACATGTACTGGTCTCAACATATTTGACTAACCGACCCATGTTAGTGAATCTTGACCAGGAACTATATTTGATAATATACATTTAGCAGTGACACTTCCCAATGTCAATTACAAACTACCATTGTAACTGTGAACTGCATTATATATTATCAAGCCTTTGTCTAATATATATATATCACTAAACCATATTTAGTTTAGATCTAATCGTAATCAGATCGAATACGTATATAAAAACAAGAGGTGCAATCATAAATAAGTAATATTATGGAATATTGGGATGTTCGTATTCATGAATCATACATAAATGCGGTCCGGATTGGCGCTCTGAGCACCAACCCCAACAATTTCTCCCACTTGCTCTAGTGCCAATCCACGGTATCATATACACATCTCAATGTGTATCGTATACTCATGGCTCTCAAAAGCTTACCCAGTACTCAAGAGGTAGGCAACAAGAATCAGGTCCGCTATGACATATTAAGTTTTTCAAACAAACTCCATCGTTTCCTATAATCAGCATCATTCATATTTTGTAGAATGTAAATTATACATTAATATGACACTGATGCTACATCAGTATTGTGCTACAGCTACTGAGTTGTCCATGTATTCAGGGATCAAATCCAAAATAATATGCAGACAACCGCAAGCACAACACCAATATAAAACTTCAATTTATAAGGTCACTATGCAACTTCATAAGTCAATACTTCATAAGTTACATCTAATTCCACTAAATAGTAGAATCCTTCGTGACACTCCCACTGCATCTTTTGTGACTCTCTATGATGGAGACTGTCTAACGTCATAATTAGTCTAAAAACTAATATGAACCTAATGGTTGCACACTGTATTCTCCATGAATTAGAAACTCGTTCTTATTATCTCAAAGATCACAAATAACGTGTTTTAAGATCCATCAATTGGTCTATAGGATATCAAAATAACTCGTAAAAATTACGATTAAATCGATATCTATAATCGCACGTAATAAAATATTTATTATGTCATCATCAAATGATACATAAGATTAATTAGACATTCTAATCAATATCTCTTTCGAAAAAGGAATCATCCTTTACGAAAGATGAATACTTTATATAAGACACACAATAACTGTCCAACAGTTATACAAACTGTCATACATATAGCCTAGTTATGTCCTTTATTAGATCATATCTAATGCACGACTAATATGAGTATCTCACAAGTCTCCAAGTTTTATATCATATATAAAACTTTATATCAAATATAACAGAGACTACTCCCACTGCTTTCACAGAAAGAAAGACTTAGGTAAATCTTTTACCTTACAAACATCTCATTATTACTATAATAATGATAATGTTGTTAGGATATATAACACTAGAAAGTAATTTGTATGCTCCCACTAACCCTTCAAGCACATATGTATTCTCTATACTTTGACAAGATCAGACAATCTGACTGATATCAAAAATAGAGAATACGGATTTCCGGAAGACTTATCCGAGTCTACAATAGGCTCTATAAGCTAGCACACTAAACTACGATCTCAGCATAACACAAACTCTAGGGCCATTCCAGAATGAACTCTTCAAACAAAGAAATCACAACTGATCTCTTATCTAAATAAGTCATTCAAAAATGCCACTTTGCATTCTTTAGCTAAAATGTACAGTTTAATATCAACATTAACCAATATATCTTTAATTGTTCAATTAGTGTGACTAGAGACAAGTTTCCTTAGAATCTACAATAGATTGTTGAGTATAACTTTTCTCACTGTCATACTGTAAAGGTCAAACCTTTAATAAGCTCACACTGCTTTCGCTGCGCAAAACAATTAGCACATATCATGAACTAATTCATAATGAAAGCTTAATCAAGTTCAAAACTTGATCGTAGTAAGCTATGAACAATCTTAGATCTATGGTTCAATGGTGAACTTCCAGAATCGATATCAAATATCGCTTCTATTATAAGTTATAGGATAATTTTTTTCAATAAGAAAACAACAAAACCATTAAGTATCGAATACTCGTAAATGATTCTGTTATCCTATTGGACTTGTACGGAAGATGTATAAGGGTTGTTTCATCTTATTAATTACGTAGTTCCAATTATAGTTTATCATTCTCACATTTGACTTCAATAAGTCAAGTCATTTTTACAATAATTAACATCTGATGTTACACACCAAGTAATAAAACGATTTTATTACTTAGGATCGTAGGAAAGATATTTTATTAAATAGAATACAATATTCTATAAAATAGAATAAATGATAAAATTTTACTTATACCTCCGAGGTGTAAATAATTTCCATTATATAACTATTATATAAATAGAAAGATTCAAATCTCAAACTTTTCAAGATTAGGATTTTCTACCTATACATATCATATATATAACTGTGGAAATTAACGGAACCTAAATTAAAAGGATGAAATAGTGTTACTGGAGCATATCCCCAAGAGTATTGAAACTAATTTGATAACATTCAATATCAAACGAATCAAATCATATAAGATTCGACTGCTGCCACTACTCAATTTCATCAAGATGGAATCGTGGAAGAATAATATTGAATAAGAATCATATTCACTGAATAACTTTAGAACTAATTGCTTTAAATTCATATGTTTGATCGTATCAAATATCTTTGAACAGTTCAAAGACATGTAATGAATTTTAATGATAGAGTTCTCACAAAACTTCAGATTGAATATATTTGAACAAGTAAAAAATGTTCAACCTACGTTTCATCAGAACAGATTGAAAGTCTTGATCATTTCAAGAAGTTCAATATGTGTTCCTTCAGAAACACGTAACTAAGTTATGAGAATTCATCAACTAAGTTACGAAAAAAGAAAACTACCTTAAGCAATTACAATTCATTAAACTACATACATCTAATGTATCAGTTTAATAATCTGGTGGTCCAATGACAAATCATCGGTTAAACGAGATTTCAATCACCTTCCCGAATACAATATTCATTAAATGGATAAGGATATGTGGTGTGATCTCGTATCAAACCATCCTTTACCATATGGAATAAACATCCAATGCTTAAGTGATAAAATCTCCTAAAGCACCGTTCTAAATTATTTACTTTACCGAATAATTTTTCTTAATGTTTATCTTTATGTCAATGACACTACTAGTTATTTTTAAAACATATAACAATTGTTTATAAAGAACAAGTAACTATAAAATAGTCGCAAGTTCCGATATCAAATATCAAAACAATCGTTAACTAATATTTTTAAATAACTAGACGGGAGATCTGATATCCAATACCTATAGTTGTAGTATTATGAAAATCGATATTTTCTATACACAACTATACACATCTCCTTTCTTTAGCTTTACTATTTGCATTCAACTATTCACAACAATTGCAAATAACTGATTAGCATATTGTGTAAGACACATTGCCTCTAAAGTAATCAAAGCTAAGAAACGTCATTACTAGATAAACAAATACCTAATGGGGCTTTCTTAATGCCAGTCAAGAATCTCGAGACATGAACTAATTCAAGTCAATTCTTACTGCATAAGAAACTATTCTCTCTAAAGTATTATATCCTAAAAGGGATATCTATCTAGATTATCTATCATGACTTAGAAACTAAGTCATTAACCATCTTTATTTTTGAAGAAAATTGGAACAACAGTTCCCGATGGTTTAGACCAATCTAATAATATCCTAGTCTAGTAGTATCTAGAACCTATTCTAGAATTAACTGCAACCAAGTGTCAAGTCAGATAACATATCAAAATATGTATGCAGTGAATTAAAAGTTTAATTCTATCTAATATAGATTAAGGAAAACAAACAAGCGACAATTTCCATAATAATACACAATGCCTAAGTTATGGAATATTTTAAACTTAGCAGTGCCTCCCACTATTTTACGTAATACCGTAATCCCCAACGGAAAAACAAGAATTCAATAATTAAATCGAATTCCATAAAGGGAAGAGGACCCCATGAATATATTTCGACTCACAGCAGAGGCACAGTCTCGCCTACGTATATTCACAGGTAGACAACTCATTGTCAATAACTCACTAGTGACTCCTGGGTTTCCGGTCCTGGTCGTTTCTCGTTGTCGCTGCTAAGGCAAGCCCACAAGGAGACGTACCAAGGTTAAACTCGTCAATGATAAAATCAAGTTACTTGCGTAACCCTGACAGCTAGGGCACGTTCAGGATTCCGCTTTCGCTTGAATTTATCTAGTCTCTAATATACATCCGGCATAAATAAACCTCTATCGGCTACATCCTCACAGCAGAGGCACGGTCTCGGATGTAGTCACGGAAAAATATTTATAAACCGTATTGACAAGGCGAACCAAGAAACAAGTATTCCTAATACTAGTTACTTTAAAACCTTATTAAGCGGGGATATTCCATAAAGCGTCAAACACTTTAAATTTAATCAAATTAAATGAAAGTATGCATGTATCAAGTAAAGAAAAGAACAAACACTAGATTTTAAAGGGCTAATCATATCGGGGTGTCCAGAATCAGACTCTCTCTGATACCATTTTGTAGGGGTTTTAAGGGGGAATATCGGTAACGCAGCGGAATCGCGGAAAATCAAAATTTTACGATTTTAAAATTTTTCTCGGATCAATTAAATAAAATTATTTATTTAATTATCCAATTATCAAATTCTGAAAAATTACACAAGAAATCAAATTTCTTGGTAATTACCAAATTGCCCCAAAACTGTGTAAGTTTATCATTTTAGTCCAAAAGTTGTCAAATACAATTTTGAATGATTCTAAATCATTTCTAAAATGTTTTTCAACACATCTAATGCATCAAAATCAGATTTCACACAAATCTCCAATTTTTCTGAAATTGCCGAGAGCACCCCCAATTTTCAGTTTTTTGCAATTTGGTCCTTTTGTTCAAAAAGTAGCCAAGATCAAATCCAATTAACCCAAAATTTTACATGCATCATATTAATACCATAATACATCACATATATGAAAATCCCCAAATTTGGAGAAGGTTATGAACCATAATTTTTCAATTTCATCAAATTGTCCAATTTTATCAAATCTTTAAAATCCAACACTTTAATCCATTCAATACTTCACCAATCTAGCCTCACCACTTTGAAACAACTCTAGAAAAATTCTAGGTCACCAAGGAGTGGCTTACCAACTCTAGAATGACAACTTGATTTTCTAAAAATCAAAAGTAAAGCTTTGAAACAATTTCAAGCATACTTACATGCTTCAATCTTTCATCAAAGTTCACAACCATATAAACACAAACTATAAGAGTAGAGATAACATCAAAGCATCACAAAATGAAGCTAAGCATATTAGAAATATTTTCTATGTTGAAGACTTTAAAGAAAAACTTACAAAAACAAGATTTTTCCAAGCTTTCTTCTTTAGCTTCCAAGCCTTTTCTCTCAACTTCTTTTATGTTTATTTTGTATCAAATGAACTTGTTAAACCCTAAAAATGAAACAAAACAATATATACCTCCTCCAAAATAAGCCTTGGCCGAATTTTAGGGAGAAATAAATAAAATATCTAGATATTTTGCTTTTGTTTCATTTAATGGTTTATCAACTTGTTTTGCTTTTATCATTACACTTTAATGATTCTAAACAAGTCAACAATGGCATCTTAAAAAATATAACACTTATATTTAATAAGTAATGGCCATAAATTACAAATAAAAAAGGAAAAATGATATTTTCAATTTTAACAATTAAAACAAATATCCAAGGAAGTCAAATTCAATTTGACAACCTTTTCCTTTAATGTAAAGTCAAACATTTACACTTATAATCATTTCCTAACTTTATCATTTGATGAGATATTTATATTTTAATTATATTAATCATTTAACAATTAAATAATTAAATAATTAATTAAATACAAATATCTCAAATATATATATTATATTTACTTTAAATATTTCAAATACATATATTAATGATATATGTCAAATAAATTTATTTGACAATTTATTAATGTGTATTTAATAATATCATATATTAAATACAAATATACATTAATTAGGAAATGACGGTTCAACTCGTTCGCATGTATTTTTCGTTTAACGTTTAAACGATTTATAAATAATCAACATTATTCATAAAAGTTGCCCTAATGCTCTACGAGTATATTTCATTAGTGAGACTCTCTAGATTCAGGTATATCCGTCACAAAATCCAATTTCGTGTCCATAATTTACCCACCCGTAAATTATGATGACCACAGATAAACTAGCTGAATCATACAGGTCGAGGTCATTGCATACGTATAATCCGTCCATCACAGGTATCCAGATAATCCCAGAGATATAGATGTAAACGTCAAATCTCTATAGGTATTATCCCGTCGACGTATCTATTAGCAATCTCTAAATAACATTCGGAACTTACTTCCGAAGTTTACTGTGGCCACATATTTAACAGACTGCTAATTATATATGGACTACTTATGCTCTGTACACAGAACTGACGGATCCTATCTTGATACACATATGATATCCTGAGGATCAGTCCACACCCAACGAACAGGCGGAGGTCTAATCTAAATAGATCGGTGACGTGACTACCATCTAAGTGTGGAGGATGTCTCGTGGTATCTCATGTCGAAGGACCACTATGCTACTCAACCCGAGAAGATTCTTATTGACGTTGGTGTACCATCCATTAAGAATCTTCGGTGAGTCGTTCAGTGTTTATCCACTATAAACACCTACACGTCTATACGAGTCTCCCTAGACTCATGGTTTATTGGGATAAACCATCGGACCAAGTCTCGATATACGACATGTATTGGTCTCAACAGATTTGACTAACCGACCCGTGTTAGTGAATCTTGACCAGGTGCTATATTTGATAATATACATTTAGCAGTGACACTTCCCAATGTCAATTACAAACTACCCTTGTAACTGTGAACTGCATTATATATTATCGGGCCTTTGTCTAATATATACATATCACTAAACCATATTTAGTTTCGATCTAATCGTAATCAGATCGAATACGTATATAAAAACAAGAGGTGCAATCATAAATAAGTAATATTATGGAATATGGGGATGTTCGTATTCATGAATCATACATAAATACGGTCCGGATTGGCGCTCTGAGCACCAACCCCAACTGTTGCCACAGTAAATCCATTTGGAAAATGCTTGCTAACGCTGCATGTTTCATTTATGAAATATGACAGCTGAACGGGAAAATCGCTTTCCTAAAAAGGAAACCTTTTGGAGGATGTTTACAACATCCTGACGGTTTTGTCGTACCAAAACTAGCAAACAAGGTTTGCAGGTTATTCGATCCAAGTTTGGATTGAAGCAAGCATAGGTTCTTAGAATTATCGTTTTGATGTAATCATAATAGTTTATGATTTAATTCAAAACGAAAATGATTCTTGTGTATATAAGGAGGTTAGTGGGAGCGCACTGACAATGGCTGTCCTATAAATAATGATGACATGTCATTTCTTGGAAATGATATTCCCATAAAACAATTGGTGAAAGCTTGGCTTTCATGAACAATCTCTTAGAATTCGTATATTGAAAAATGTACGCGACCTGGTGTCTCATACGCTTTGAGCATATGGATTCACAATCAGGCCAATCCTAGTGATAGTCACTGGATTGATGTAAAGAACATCCATTAGTATCTTAGAGAACTAATGATACATTCTTAAACTATGGAGATGGAAAACTTGAAGTGACTGGGATCACTGCTACAAGTTTCCTAATCGATTAAACGACTATAAGTCGCAAAAGGTAGTATACAGTTTGAATAACGGTACAATAAGCTGGAAATCTTCAAAGCAAGATACTGTTACCGAATAAACAACAAATGCGGGTTATTGCTGCAGCTGAGGCATCAATAGAAGCCTTCTGGGTCGATAATAATCTAATTAGATTAGATATAGTTCTATTAGCAGCTGGGCTAGGCTACAGCGCATGCTAAAGAATTAATGGTCTCATCAACGATCCAGATACATACTTCGATATTCATCTGATTCGTTCGGATCATACATCGTGGCGATGTGATGATCGAATAAATTGCATCAGATGATAATCATGCAAATCCGCTGACGAAACCCTTTCCTCAGCAGTTTGAGCCAACCGTACATAGTTCGGGTGTAAGACACTCGAGTGACTGGCTATAGGCCAAGTGGGAGATTTTTGGACAATTATGACCCATAGCGTCACTATTTGTACAGATCATGGTGTTGTTGTACAAATTAACTACGTGACAAAGGAGATTGCACTCTTATCATTTGTGATTAGATCACCAAGATGTATAAATGACAGGAGATCCTTATGATTTGTTCCTGGATTGAGAATGATATGAGACAGTATCAGTCAACGAAGGATAAATCATTAAATATCCCTAGTCAGAGTATTATCAAGATTGGACATCGATAAATACATAAAAGACTAGTATTACACTTGTGCGTGTTGTGAGGGCACAAACGACATAGTTCTCATATGTTTGGGTATAAGATACTCATGCAAGTGTAATAGGAGGTTGTGTTTACCGATGGTACGGGAAACAGCTTGGCTCTGAATAGACCCCTTCGAAATTCCATTGGTAGTATGACTATGTGTCTATGGAAGTCCGAAATCAGGGTAGGTGTATTTGGTCTTAACCTGAGACTTGCACCGCTAATATTTGCGACAATCAATATACTTTGGTTTTGGTCATCCAGGGCTTTAACAGGTTCTGTGTACGCCTCTGCTGGGTATATTGAGAATCGTAGTGTGTTGGGTGTGATGTCAAGACGGAAGTGTCACTCCAGTCATATGGAGATGATGATCGCGTAGGGATACAGAACTGGTTCTCTAAAGGGTTGCATGTTAGACAATTATGACCCATAGCGTCACTGTTTGTAAAAGACATTGTGTTTTTGTACTAAATTAACTATGTAGTAATGAAATTGCCTTTTACCATTTTGTAATTTGTTTACTTTGATATAGAAATGGTAGAAGTCCTTATGATTAGTTCCGGATTGAGATGATATGAGACAGTATCAATCCATAAAGGTTTAATCATTAAATATCCATAGTCGTAGTATTATCGAGACTGGACATCGATAATGCGGAATAGACTAGTATTGCACTTGTGCGCGTTGTGAGGGCATAACAGCACAGTTCTCATATGTTTAAGTATTGGATACTTATGCAAGTGCGATAGGAGGTTGTGTTTTACCGATGGTACGGAAAACAGCTTTGCTCTGGAGAGACCCCGCGGAATCCCATTGGTAGTGTGTATATGTGTTTATGGGAGTCCGCTTCAGGGTAGGTGTATTTGGTCTTAACCTGAGACTTGCATCGCTAGTACTTGCGATAATCGGTAAACTTTCGTTTTGGTCGTCCAGGGCTTTAACAAGTTCTGTGTGCGCCTCTTCTAGGTTTATTGAGAATCGTAGAGTATTGGATGTGATGTCAAGATGGAAGTATCACTTCAGACATATGGAGATGATGATCACGCAGGGATTCAGAACTAGTTCTCTATAGTGTTGCAACCATCGAGATAATATGACAAGGTCATGATTATCCGATTCAAATAGACTAGTTGCTTGATATCCGATATGTGCTTCGTACGGGGCAGACACTATTCCAGCCCCAGGCCTTGCACGTGACATCAGATACTGGATCGCGATACGCAATACGACGTATACTACGCCTGACATAGATTATATATTCCAGTAAGAATATTTCTGGAGAATTGGGTAGTCACGGTGCTTTACTAGAATCCAACCGTGTCTTGTAAATCGGTAAGCACGTGGTACGAGGTACTTACTTTATCGGATAGTCCGATAACCGGATTTACTGCCAACATATCCAGAGATCTCTTGGGTCGCTTCCCAAAGATTCACCGATGACAGTTGACTTAAATTAATCTGGGATTAATATAGATAGAGAGAGAAAATTAATCTGGGATTAATTAGGACTTTATTTAATCTGGGATTAAATGTGTTCGGTAGAGAGAGAACGCGATTAATTTGGAATTAATCGGTAGAATAAATTTAATAGTTAAATTTGATTTTTCTATTTAATTTATTTAATGGGCTAAAATTAGTATATCGGATATATTAATACGAATTGGATTTCGTTACGAAATTAAAGTCGGACTTTAATACGAACGAACGAATTAATTTAGAATTAATTCGTAAACGACGTTCGTAATATATTTGCGAGGCATCGATATTTAATTAAACTAGATTTAATTATTTAGCGACGGAAGTTCGTTTAATCGGATTAAACGGAACCGAACCGCGGCAAATGTTCGTAGAGATATTTGAATTTTGAATTCAAATATGTGGGGCCCATGTGTGGTAGGTGTACCTACCACCCAACTACCTTGTTTTGCTTTTTGAAAAACCATTTACCCACACCTACCAAGTTTAGGGTAAAAGTGAAATGGTTTTACCACAAGGTGAATAACAAAAAGGCTCTCTACACTTTTGTAACACACACTTTTCATTAGATGAAAAAAAATTGAAAACCCTTAGAGAACTCCCTAAGGCTTGGCCGAAATTCTCTACTCCTTTTCTCTCTTGGATTTGCTTTCAAATCAACAAAAGCTAGCACTTTGGAAGTTAACAAAGGTGATAGGGAAACTACTCAAAAGCTTGGAATCATCAAAAGGTTGGAACTTGGAGTTCATCCTCTCAAAATTTTTAAAGCTCTATCCATTCATTGTAAGTTTATTCCGCACCTTATAATGATCATATTATTTGTTTTTCATGCTTATTAGATCCTATGAATGTTCTAGGAACACTAACAATGGTATCAGAGCCTAATTTAAGCATAAAAAATTCTAGGGTTCTTGAACCTAAAATTTGGGGCTTTTATGATTTGAGCATGATTCTTTAAAATTGATGCTTTGAGTATGTTTACAACATGATAACTTAGAGTTATGCATGATTAGATTTGAAATAAATCAAAAGAAACAAAAATTAAAAATTACTTAGTGAGGCCGAAACTCACTGTTATATGCACTGCAGTTTTCATTTTTTGTAGCATGAAATAATGTGTTTTGATGCATGTTTAAAAGTTGATAGTTGGTTTAATTTGATTAGAATCAATGTCAATAATATTCATGTTGAAATGAAAGAGCATGTTGAGCATGAAATGATGTTTTTAGATTTCAATTTGTGTCAAGCATGTTGTGATTGTTTTGGCTTGATTTTATGTTAAGCATGAATTATTGGATTAAGCATGATTAATTAAGTTAATTGATATTTTGGAAATATTGAGTTTAATTAATTAATCATGGCTAATACACTTTAATTATAATAATTATAATATTTGGAATATTAAAATTGTAATAATTGGCCTTTAAAGTTTATTGGGCTAAAAGTGTGTATTTGGGCTTAATGGGCTTGGTTTGACCAAGTTTGGTTTTGGACTTTTGGATTGGATCCAATTGGGCCCAAAACCAATTCCATAAAGTCCAAATACATCACTTGACCTTTTAAAGATTTTAATTGGGCCTAATGGGCCTAAATTGATTTGTTGGCAATAGGGTGATTCCTATTGGGCCTTGGCATTTTGGGTTTGATCCATTATGGCCAAAGCCCATGCCTTAAGAATCAATTAAAAGCCCATTGGACTTTAATTAAAATGGCATTGGATGTTATTGGGCCTTTGAGACCCATTAAGATTGGATTTAGAATTCAAGTCTTTAAGGCAAATAAATAAGTGTAAATATTTAATTTGGAATTAAATTGGAATTAGTTTTGAATACAAATAAATTGGATTTAAAGTTGTAGTTCAAAATAATTCAAGAATACTTACTTTGAGTATTTATTCTTAAACGAGTTTGACTCGAGCAAATCAAATCGTTGTTTGAACATTGGATGATCATTAATTCAAAGATTAATTAATTGGATTAGATTGATTGAATAACATGTTTTGTATGATTACATGAATATGTTGTATGAATAATGTATATCGGATGGATATTAGAAAGGCGAGGGCAATTTTGGAAATTGTAATAAATTTATAATTTATTAAATTGGACCTGCGTGTCCAGCCTTTTATCTCCTTATTCTTTGTATTTCTCTTCTCACCAATTCCCCTCAATGTAAATGAGGTTTCTTTATTGTATTATGTTATTGGGTAGAAGTTAGAATAGTTCTTGCCGGGGAGAGGAAATAGAGTGATTTGTTCTAGGAACAATTTGTGACATATCCATCCGCATATCATTATTAATTTACTTTTTGCGCTTTATAATGTTTTAGAAGCATGATTAAGGGTGTATGATAAGACCTTAACAAAGATAATAAATTGGTTGCCAATTTACGCGAAAAACCCTCAAAACATATTAAGCGTTTTTTCCTTCCGTTGAGTGATTCTTACTCAAGATCCAAAGTTGGCATTGGTTTGTTGGCCAAAGTCAAGACCTTTGTCAATTGAGGATGTGTTTGAATCATGAGAGTTTTGTTCCATATCGGTGTCTTGTCCAAGTCGTGATTTGTTGGCCAAAGTCAAGATCACTTCTTGTCCATCGACATTGATTACGAAGCTTTCCATGGCAATGGGTCCCGGTTAACAGGAATCATTAAGCTTGTTGTGCCAAAGCCAAGGCTTAGTTGATTCAGAGGAAAAAGGTTAGGAAAATATATTGGATATATTGGCATATATATTATATATATGTTTCGGACTTGGAGGTACACCTACCGGATCTAGGAATTGGATGAGATCCAATTGATCTTAGAGATCTACCTAGTTAAATATCATACAGCTTGTTGGCCAAAGTCAAGGTTGTATGTTATTTAACGGGATCCTAGCCCACTAGGAAACTAGGTTTCCCGAGTACTCGACAGAGGGTTAGAGACTCGCCGAAAAATAGTGGGAGGCTAGTATTGAATTTGCAATTTCATTCAGATACTTAGCTTTACACGCTTTCAAATTTATTTCGTCAAAATAATTTTAGTTGGACTAATACAATGTTATTTTTCTTGTAACAGTTAGACTGTACCCAAATATCGTTGACTAGATAGTTGGACTATCGTAGCCAAGATGACTAGAACGGGAAATGTCCGAGACATTATCATGGGCGAAAATGTCTTCAAGGGCACGAACTTTGCCGATTGGGAAATGAATCTAAGGATAGTTCTTGGAGCCGAGAGGCTACTATATACGATACAGAGACCTCTTGGGCCTAAGCCCAAACCTGATGAGCTACTTGAGCTGGAGCTTTGGAAGACTCACAGCGATGATTGTGATACTGCTCAGTCTATTATGCTTGCTTCTATGACTCAACATTTCCGTCGACAGAACAGGGACTTGGATCCCTATAACATGTTGGCAAGGTTGCAAGATCTTCACCGATCTAACCGTAGGTCACGGAGATATGAGTTAGTAAAGAAGCTCTTTTGTTCACGTTTGTCAGAAGGCATGTCTGTTGAGTCCCATGTGGCACAGATGATTGCTGACATAGATGAGCTAGCTGAGATGGGGATAGTCTTTGAGGCTGAGATTACCATAGATATGGTCCTGCAATCTCTCCCCGACACTTGGAGACAGTTCATCATAAACTATAATTTGATGAACACCGATGATACTCTTAGAGACTTATTGTCAGTTCTCAAGGAAGCTGAGAAAGAGCTGCTTAAGGGCAACAAGCGCGAGGCACACTTTGCTTCGACATCTCATACACCGAGGGCTGGGCTCAAGGCGACTGGAGGTGTGAAGAAGAAGAAGCATAAAGGAAAGGGCAAGGCCAAATCGTCAAAGGCTTCTGGGAAGCCTAAGGACAAATCTCAGGATGTTTGCCTCCAGTGCGGCAAGCGGGGTCACTGGAAGCGTGACTGCTGCGAGTACAAGGCGCTCCAGAAGGAGATTAAAGCGGGAAAGGCACCGGCTTCATGTATGTTTGTTATAGAGATAAACATGACTACTTCTAGTTATAAAAATTGGATTTTTGATTCAAGTTGTGGTACTCATATATGTACTGATGTGCAGGATCTGCAGATTAGCAGGAGACTGGCCTCAGGGGAGATTGATCTACGCGTTGGAAATGGGGCACCAGTCGCCGTTTTGCCCGTTGGCACTTTTGTTTTAGAGCTGCCCTCGGGGCATGTACTTGAACTTAATGATTGTTATTATGTACTTAGTTTGACTAGGAATATTATCTCTGTATCTTGTTTGACCCAATGCGGGTACACTTTTTTTCCGAAACACTGGGTGTTTTGTTTATAAAATGATTTTGAGATATGTTCTGCTGATGCTAATAATGGTCTTTATATTTTGAATATAAATCAATCTCAAACATATAATGTAACAAACAAAAGGCTCAAACTAAGTAACAAAGATGAAACTTATATGTGGCACTGTCGTCTGGAACACATAACAAGACTCGCATATCCACACTTTCGAAGAGTGGGTACTTAGACGGATTTGATCCAAATTCATATGACGTCTGCGAATCTTGCTTATTAGGCAAAATGCCTAAATCACCTTTTAGCGGTAAAGGTGTACGCACCACCGAACTGTTAGCCCTCGTTCATAGTGACGTTTGTGGGCCCATGTCTAGCCAGGCTAGAGGTGGAATAATATACTTCGTAACCTTTACGGATGATGCATCACGTTATGGTTATGTGTATCTTATGAGACACAAGTCGAAACTTTTGAGAAATTCAAAGAGTTTCGACACGAAGTTGAAAAAACAGACCGGCAAGAGTATAAAGACATTACGGTCGGACCGTGGTGGCGAATACTTGAGCAATGAGTTTCTAGATTACTTGAAAGAATATGGCATTCTTTCACAGTGGACTCCTCCTGGAACACCGCAATTAAACGGTGTGTCCGAACGGAGAAACCGAACTTTGTTGGACATGGTAAGGTCTATGATGAGTCGCACTGAGCTACCTATTTCCTTCTGGGGATATGCATTAAATAGTGCAATTCTTATTTTGAATAAGGTTCCGTCAAATTCTGTACAACAGACACCATATGAGATATGGACAGGAAAGAAACCGGGTTTCTCATTCCTGAAGATTTGGGGATGCTGGGCATACGTCAAACGTTTGGAAGGTACCAAACTTGAGCCCAAGTCGGATAAATGCCTATTCGTAGGATATCCTAGGGAAACCAAAGGATATTACTTCTATCACCCACGAGAGAACAAAGTATTTGTTGCTCTACATGTGATTTTCCTTGAGAAGGACTTCCTAAATACAGTGGTTAGTGGGAGGAAAGTAGAACTTGATGAAAATTGGAGTGATACTGTTCCTGGCATAGAATCCTCAACGGAACAAGAACAGTCCATCCGGGATGAGACTGTACCACAATCTTCTATTACACAAGGACCGCGTAGGTCGGAGAGAGTCAGGATACAACCTGAGAGGTATGGGTTTCTGATCTCACCTCATGTAGATATTAATCTCATTGAGGATAATGAACCGGCTACGTATGAGGAAGCGATACAAGATATCGATTCCGCTTTATGGCAAGAAGCCATGAAGCCTGAAATGGATTCCATGTACACCAACCAAGTTTGGACACTGGTTGATGCACCAGAAGGCGTAAAGCCTTTGGTTGCAAATGGGTCTTCAAGAAGAAGACCGACATGGATGGCAACGTACAAACGTACAAAGCTAGGCTTGTAGCGAAGGGGTATCGTCAACGACATGGTGTCGAATACGATGAAACTTTCTCACCCGTTGCCATGATTAAATCCATTCGGATAATGCTTGCTATTGCTGCATATTTCGATTACGAGATATGGCAGATGGACGTTAAAATCGCTTTCCTTAACGGAAACCTTTTGGAGGATGTTTATATGCAACAGCCTGACGGTTTTATCGTGCCTAAACTTGCAAACAAGGTTTGTAAGTTAAATCGGTCCATTTATGGACTGAAGCAAACATCGCGGCATGGAACCAACGTTTTGATGAGATCATAAAAGAATATGATTTCATTCAAAACGAAGATGATCCTTGTGTATACAAGAAGGTTAGTGGAGAGCACTGACTTTTATTGTCCTTTATGTTGACGATGTATTGCTTATTGGCAATGACATTCCCATGTTAACATCGGTGAAAGCTTGGATTTCATTAAAATTCTCCATGAAAGATCTGGGAGAAGCAGCCTATATTCTAGGAATAAAGATCTACCGGGATAGATCTAGAAAGCTGCTTGGACTCTCCCAGAGCACGTACATTGACAAAGTGTTGAAAAGATTCAACATGGATCAGTATAAGAGGGGACTGTTACCAGTGTCACATGGCATCACTCTATCTAAGGACATGTGTCCTAAAACTCAAGATGAGAGAAACAACATGAGTCGAATACCGTTCGCCTCGGCAGTCGGATCGATCATGTATGCCATGATATGTACGCGACCTGATGTCTCGTATGCTTGAGCATGTGTAGTCGTTATCAGGCCGATCCAGGTGATGGTCACTGGATGGCAGTTAAGAACATCCTTAAGTATCTTAGACGAACTAAGGATGCTTTCTTAATCTATGGAGATGGAGAACTTGAGGTAACTGGGTATACCGATGCAAGTTTCCAAACGATAAAGACGACTACAAGTCGCAATCCGGGTACATATTTTGTTTGAATAACGGAGCAGTGAGCTGGAAATCTTCCAAGCAAGATACTGTTGCCGATTCAACAACAGAAGTGGAGTACATTGCTACAGCCGAAGCAGCAAAGGAAGCAATTTGGATCCGAAAATTCCTAATTGGATTAGGAGTAGTTCGTTAGCAGCTGACCCCATTCTATTGTATTGTGACAATAACGGGGCTATAGCACAGGCTAAGGAACCACGGTCTCATCAACGATCTAAGCATGTTCTTCGACGTTTCCATCTGATACGTGAGATCATGCATCGTGGCGATGTAAAGATCGAGAAGGTCGCATCAGATGACAATATTGCAGATCCGCTGACGAAAGCTATTTCACAGCAGAAGTTTGAGAAACAATACATAGTTCAGGTGTTAGATGCTTGAGTGACTGGCTATAGGCCAAGTGGGAGATTGTTAAACAATTATGACCCATAGCGTCACTGTTTGTAAATGACATTGTGTTTTTGTACTAAATTAACTATGTAGTAATGAAATTGCCTTTTACCATTTTGTAATTTATTTACTTTGATATAGAAATGGTAGAAGTCCTTATGATTAGTTCCGGATTGAGATGATATGAGACAATATCAATCCATAAAGGTTTAATCATTAAATATCCCTAGTCGTAGTATTATTGAGACTGGACATCGATAATGCGGAATAGACTAGTATTGCACTTGTGCGCGTTGTGAGGGCATAACGACACAGTTCTCATATGTTTAAGTATTGGATACTTATGCAAGTGCGATAGGAGGTTGTGTTTTACCGATGGTACGGAAAACGGCTTCGCTCTGGAGAGACCCCGCAGAATCCCATTGGTAGTGTGTATATGTGTTTATGGGAGTCCGCTTCAGGGTAGGTGTATTTGGTCTTAACCTGAGACTTGCATCGCTAGTACCTTGCGTATAATCGGTAAACTTTCGTTTTGGTCGTCCAGGGCTTTAACAGGTTCTGTGTGCGCCTCTTCTAGGTTTATTGAGAATCGTAGTGTATTGGATGTGATGTCAAGATGGAAGTATCACTTCAGACATATGGAGATGATGATCACGTAGGTATTCGGAACTAGTTCTCTATAGTGTTACAACCATCGAGATAATATGACAAGGTCATGATTATCCGATTCAAATAGACTAGTTGCTTGATATCCGATATGTGCTTCGTACGGGGCATACACTATTCCAGCCCCAGGCCTTGTACGTGACATCAGATACTGGATCGCGATACGCAATACGACGTATACTACACCTGACATAGATTATATATTCCAGTAAGAATATTTCTGGAGAATTGGGTAGGCACGGTGTTTTGCTAGAAGCCAACCATGTCTTGTAAATCGGTAAGCACGTGGTACAAGGTACTTACTTTATCGGATAGTCCGATAACCAGATTTACTGCCAACATATCCAGAGATCTCTTGGGTCGCTTCCCAAAGATTCACCGATGATAGTTGACTTAAATTAATCTGGGATTAATATAGATAGAGAGAGAAAATTAATCTGGGATTAATTAGGATTTTATTTAATCTGGGATTAATGTGTTCGGTAGAGAGAGAACGCGATTAATTTGGAATTAATCGGTAGAATAAATTTAATAGTTAAATTGATTTTTCTATTTAATTTATTTAATGGCTAAATTAGTATATCGAATATATTAATACGAATTGGATTTCGTTACGAAATTAAAGTCGGACTTTAATGCGAACGAACGAATTAATTAGAATGAATTCGTAAACGACGTTCGTAATATATTTGTGAGGCATCGATATTTAATTAAATTAGATTTAATTATTTAACGACGGAAGTTCGTTTAATCGGATTAAACAGAACCGAGCCGCGGCAAATGTTCGTAGAGATATTTGAATTTTGAATTCAAATATGTGGGGCCCATGTGTGGTAGGTGTACCTACCACCCAACTACCTTGTTTTGCTTTTTGAAAAACCATTTACCCACACCTACCAAGTTTAGGGTAAAAGTGAAATGGTTTTACCGAAAGGTGAATAACAAAAAGGCTCTCTACACTTTTGTAACACACACTTTTCATTAGATGAAAAAAAATTGAAAAACCCTAGAGAACTCCCTAAGGCTTGGCCGAAATTCTCTACTCCTTTTCTCTCTTGGATTTGCTTTCAAATCAACAAAAGCTAGCACTTTGGAAGTTAACAAAGGTGATAGGGAAACTACTCAAAAGCTTGGAATCATCAAAAGGTTGGAACTTGGAGTTCATCATCTCAAAATTTTTAAAGCTCTATCAATTCATTGTAAGTTTATTCCGCACCTTATAATGATCATATTATTTGTTTTTCATGCTTATTAGATCCTATGAATGTTCTAGGAACACTAACATTGCAACCATCGGGATAATATGACTTGGTCATGATTATCCGATAATAAAGAGACTAGTTGCTTGTAATCCGATATATGCTTCGTACGGGGTAGACACTGTACCAACCCTAAGCCTTGCATGTGATCATTCGACGCTGGATTGAAATACGCAATACTACGTATACTACGCCTGATATAGATCTTATATTTCTGTAAGGATATTTCTGGAGAATTGGGTAGGCATGGCGCTTTGCTAGAAGCCAACCTTGTCTTGTAAATTAGTACAAACGTAGTACTAGGTACTAGGTACTTACGTGTTCGGATTGTCCGACGGCCGAATTTACTGCCAACATATCCGGGGATCTCATGGATCGCTTCCCGAAGATTCACCGATGACGTATGACTCGCACTTTTAATTAATTTGGATTAATTAGATGATAGAGAAAATTAATCTGGGATTAATTGCGGAGATATTTTATCTGGGATAAAATATCAATAAAGAGAGAAAACGATTAATTTGGAATTAATCGAAAAAATAATATATTTGATGTATTAAACGAAATTGGATTTCGACGCGGAATTAAAATTAGATTTTAATTCGGGCGAACGAATTAATTTAGAATTAATTCGTTAGCGACGTGAATAGTGATTTCGCTAGGCATAATCATTTAATTGCGTCGCAACGTAAAATTCGTTAATTTGGAATTAGAAAACCCGAACCTGAGATTGTTTGCGAGCGCATTCGCATTTCGAATTCGAGTGTAGCACGCAAGTCAAATCAAGCGTCAAATCATTAGTCGCATCAAACGTCAAATTATTAGTCACTTTGAGTGATGTGACAACTTGTCACTTGATTTGATTGATTGATGGATTGATGGTGGTAGTTGGCAAGCATTTAAGGCTTGACTTTTTGAAAATCAAAAAGTGGTATATGTTTAATTAATTTTGGAAATCAATTAGAATATACACAACTCTCTCTCTCTCACAAATCTTCATCTCTCTCACGCCCATGGAAGGGCCATTTTCTTCTGGTTTTTCCGAGAGCCAAAGAAGAAAAAAATGGAAGCAAAATGTGGTATTTTTGTGGCAAAAACATCAAGAGCTAGCACTCCGAGAGACATGCGATGGTGATAGGGAAGTCCACCCATGAGCTTGGAATCACCATGACAAAGCTTGGAGCTTGGAGGAGGACCAAGATGGCCGAAAATGGAGGACATCCAGCAGCTCACTGCCGTGACTTCCAGTGGGCAGAAAGTTGATTTTTGTTCATCGCCGCAACGCTCAACCGATCGATGTAAGTATTCCGCGACTTCCTCGATTGTATTCACATGTGTTTTATGCTTGTTATTCGATCCTCGGGACCGTAGAACTCCAACACATCAAAGTGTGGAGGGTGTCTTATATATCCACAGTGGTATCTCAGGTCGAAGGACCATTATGTTACTCGACTCGAGAAGATTCATATTGACGTTGGTGTACCATCTATTAGGAAATCTTCAGTGAGCCATTCAATATTTATTAAATAAATACCTACACGTCTATACGAGTCTCCCGAGACTCATGGTTCTTTGGATAAATCATCGGACCAAGTCCCGATATACGATATGTACTGGTCTCAACGGATTTTACTAACAGACCGTTTGTTAATAAATCTTGACCAAGAACTTTATCTGAGAATATACAACTTATAGTGAGACTTTCCAATATCAATTACAAATTACGTTGTAACTGCGCACTATGTTGTAAATCCTAGGGTCTTTGTCTAATATATACATATCAACTTAATTTAGTTCCAATCTAATCATAATTAGATCGAATAAGAATATAAAAACAAGAGGTGTGACCATAAATAAGAAATATTATGGATAAAAGAATTGTTCGTATTCATGAATCGGACATAAATACGATCCAGATTGGAACTCCGAGCACCAACCCTAATAATTTCTCTCGCTTGTTTTAGTGACAATCCACGGTATCATATACATATATCAATGTGTATCACATACGCATGACCCTCAAGAGCTCACTTAGCACTAAAGAGATAGGCAACAACAAGTAGGTCTGCTATAAAATTTTGAGATTGTAAAACAAACTCAAACGTTTCCCTTACCCATCATCATCCATATTTTGTATAACCTAAGTTATACATCAATATGACTCAAACGCGACATCAATATTGTGCTATAGCTACTAAGTTGTCCAATTATTTAGGGATCCAATCCAAAATACTGTGTAGACAACCGCATGTACAACACTAATATCAAAACTTCAATTCTATAAGGTCACTATGCAATTTCATAAGTTACAATTAATTCCACTAATAAAGTAGAATCATTTGTGACACTCCATTGAATCTTACTGACTCTTTATGACTTAGACCGTCTAACATCACAATTAGACTCAAAATTAATCTGACTCTAATGGTTGCAGACTATATTCTTCATAAATAAGAAATTCGTTCTTAATATCTCAAAGATAATAAAGAACATGTTTCAAGACACATCTTATGGTCTACAGCGTATCAAAATAGCTCGTAATAATTACGATTAAATTGATATTTTTAATCACATATAATATAATATTCATTATTCCATCATCCTATGATGCATAAGATTGACTAGACATTGTAATCAATTTCTCTTTCGATAAATGAATCATCATTTACGAAATATGAATACTATATATAAGAGACACAATAACTGTAAAACAGTTATACTAACTGTTTCAGAGATAGTCTTGTTGTGTCATTTATTAGATCATATCTAATGCACGACTAATGGGAGTATCTCACAAGTCTCTTAGTTTTATATCATATATAAAACTTTATATCGAATATAACAGTGACTACTCCTACTGCTTTCACGGAGAAAAGAAGACTTATGTAAACCTTTTACCTCATCAACATCTCATTATTACCTTAATAATGATAATGTCGTTAGGATATATAACACTAGAAAGGAATTTGTACGCTCCCACTAACCCGATATGTATTCTCTATGCTTGGATAAAATCAGACAATCTGACTGATATCAAAATTAGAGAACCCAGATTTCTAGAAAGCTCATATGAGTCTACAATAGACTCTATAAGCTAGTATACCGAACTGTGATCTTAACAAAATACAAACTCCAGGGCCATTCCAGAACAAAACGCCACTTTTTATTATTTAGCCAAAATGTACAGTTTAATATTAACATTAACCAACATATCTTTAATTGTTCAATTAGTGCGACTAGAGACAAGTTTCCTCAGAATTTAAAATAGATTACTGAGTATAATGATGAACACTTAAAAGTGCATATTTATTATACGAAAAATCAATCATTTAACACTCATAGTTTCACTAATCCCCTTAATTTAGCACATTTATGAAATAATATTTTACATAATATTTTGTATATATTTATTGTTTATTTTTGTTATTTGGTAGGTAAAATACTTTTCGGAAGCTCGGCAGGAAAAACCAGACTTGGAAAAGGGAAAAAATGAAAAATCAGCAGGAGCGTCGCGACACGCAAGGACTTGGCGTCGCGACATGCCCATGAAGACAAGAAGACTGCAAGCACCGACTAGAGCGTCGCAACGCGCAGGGCTTTAGCGTCACGAAGCCCTCAATTCCCGACACGTGTCAACAGCTGTCAACAACCGGCATCAACGTCGCGACGCGCCAAGACTCGGCGTCGCGGCGCGCAGACCTTATTTTTGCTTATAAATTGGAGCTTCCGGCAGAAGAAATTTTCATTCTTTCTTTCCGATTTCTCTACAGATTTTGGAAGAGAGTGTCTTGTACGTTTATTTATGTAAGCTTTCTATAATGTCTTTTTCTTTCAGTAATAAAATTACGCATGTTTTTAATTACAAAATGAGTAGCTAATTTCTTTTTACTGGGGTAAAGGGTGAAGCTTTTATAATGAAAACTTAGGTCAATCTCGCTTATATTATAATAAATAAATTGTAATCTAATGATTAAAACTTGATTTAAATTTGGATTAGTTATTGACAAATCTTGCTACCGCCTATATGATTGGTTTTATATGGCTACCGCCTGTATGAATGATTTTACATGTTTTGGTATAACTAAGTACCTAACTAGACTTGTTATCGACAGAAATGAACACCACCTATATGGTTGGTTTTATATGTTTTGGCATAATTATATCCTGAGATAAATTAATTGGGTAACAATGACGATTTATATATTATAATAAAGCGAAATTTCTAGATTTGAAATATTAAAAGTGGATCCCCTAACTCCAATATTTTTTATTATTGCTTATTGACCTAAAAGTTTCCAACTACCTAAAAAAATCAAAGCTTTTTCTTATTATTCTATTTTACTAAATCTATTCCATGTGGATCGACCCCGGACTTACCGAGTTATTTTATTACTTCGACATTCTTATACTTGGGAGTAAATAATAACTTTTTGAGTGTGTCAAGTTTTTAGCTGTAAAACCTTAGGTCAGGATCTATTAGAACATAGGATGATTTATAAGAACAGTTTCTTAAAAAGTTTTTTCCCCCTCATAGGACAAATTTCTTTAAGAGGAGAATCACAGCTTTTTATACAAGAATCGGGGGAACACTTTACCAATGTTGGGATATGTGTAAAGAGATGTTAAATATTTGTCCACATCACAGGTTTGAAACAAGGAGGCTGGTTGCCTACTTCTACGAGGGTTTAACACCCCAAAGTAGACAAGTAGTGGAGATGATGTGTAACGGTGAGTTTAGGGAAAAAGATCCTGAAGATGCTCTAGATTACCTAGAACACATAACAGATAATGCAAAACAATGGGACATAATAGGCACCTATGAGTCGTCTGTAAAACCACAACCATATGGTAGAGGTTTATTTAACCTTAGGGAAAACCATGACCTTTTTGCCAAGTATGCATCTCTATCTAAAAAATTGAGGCTTTAGAAGGAGGGAATAGTGATCATGTCAAGTCAGTTCAGGAAGTCCTATGTCAAATCTATAATTCAAATAAACATATCACACAAGTTTACCTATCTTTACCAGCCCTGCAAGAGTGTCTCAATGATCAAGTCAGTTCCATAAATATATTAAATAGACAAAATCCAAACCCATATTCACAAAGCTACAATTTTGGTTGGAGAAACCATCCAAACTTCAATTGGATGAATGATAACCAAACACAATCATCACAACAACCTCCCCAGGTTCACCAGAATTTCTGAAATTCCCAGAATTATGCACCATATGTCCCACCACCTAGGAAAACCATTGAGGATACCTTGAATGCATTCATGGAGAAACAGAAAGCCATCAATAACCAAAACACACAAACAATAAGTGATTTGAGAGAAACTTTTGCTAAAATTACAGCTGCATTGACCATTAATGAGAAATGAAAGTTTCATGCACAACCATAGTCAAATCCCAATAGTCATCTAAATCCTCACGAGGGTAGTTCTCGAAATCAACACTTAGATCAAGTCAAATCTGTTATTACTCTTTGTAGGGGTAAGGACATCCACATACATATTATTGAATCTCGCGAACTTGAGAATAAAATAGATTTAGGTGTAAGGAAATGGTTGATATACCATTACCCATCGTTGATAATAATAATTTGTCACATACACATCCATTTCCTCAAGCATTAAAAACAAAGAAATTGAACCATTCCCCAGAAATTTATGAAATATTCAAACATGTAAAGGTCAATATTCCTTTGTTAGATGTCATTCAACAGATACCATCTTATGCCAAAATTTTGAAAGATATGTGCACTGTTAAAAGAAAACATCCGGTAAGAAAGAAAGCTTTTCTAGCTGAACAGGTAAGTTCCATTCTCTCAACCACTAATGCATTAAAATACAAAGACTCTGGTTGTCCAACTATTTCTTGTATTATTGGAAATCAAAACATTGAACATACTTTGCTTGATCTTGGAGCTAGTGTAAATTTACTTCCATTTTCGGTTTACCAACAACTTAATATCGGTGAGATAAAACCAACCTCAACTATTCTTTTACTTGCTGATAGATCAGTTAAGGTATCAAAAGGAATAGTGGAAAATGTGTTATTGCAAGTCGATAAATTCATATATCCTGTGGATTTTATTATCTTAGAAACACAACATGTGGCAGACAGTTATAAACCAATATGTATAATACTGGTCGCCCATTTTTAGCAACAACTAACACTTTAATTAATTGCAGAAATGGAATCATGAATCCATCTTTTGGCAACATGACATTGGAGCTATATATTTTTAATATGTGCAAACAGCCATATGATAAGGACAATGAAAACAAAAGCATAGAATTAATCGAACCAATTATGGATGAGCATATTCAGGGGAGTTTATCAGATCCCATGAAAATTTGGACTATTAATTTTGTTGAATCAAGTACGAAAATGGATTTGGTATTACTAATGATTTTCTACTTGACTCTACATAGGTATTGGAAGATGATGGAGAAATACAAAACTTGGAAGAACTGAGAACACTGGAAAAAGAAAAACACGAGGAATTACCCAAATTGGAGTTAAAAGCTTTGCTAGAAGGATTGAAATATGCATTCCTAGAAGATAAACAAACTTACCATGTGGTAATTTATTCTCTTCTTACAAGCAATCAAGAAGGTAAGTTGTTAAATATGTTGAAAGAACACAAACTAGCAATTGGATGGACTTTTGTAACATCCCAGATCCGGAGACGTTATCGGCGGGGAATAGGCCATACTATTCCTCTGAGCCTATAACATACTAACTGTATACTTTGCTACTGTCTTATCTTAACTATAACCTGAACATGGGACCATTGCCCAAACTTATTAACATAAAATACAAACTCTCATAAACTTAATATTACATATATTTCGACTCAACACTTAGTACTGAAACACAACTTTACTTATACAATTTTCTGAAACTAAATTTTATTTGACTTGACTGAACTTTTACTCTGACTGGACTCTTATACTCTCTGACTCTGAACTGGTGGACTCAGACCCACTAGTGACTGCCATCAGTATCCGTCCTCCCGAGCTCGTCCTCTTAGAATACCTATAAAACAGACACTGGGAGTGGGGGGTTAGATCGCTGTACGATCTAAGTAAGTGGACGAAAAACTAAAATCTGATATAAAAACCTTTTGGTTTCAAAACCATAATGTCATAAAAATCTTTATATGAAAACTCTTTTCTAAAAACTTCTTCTGAAATCTCTTTTCTAAAACTTGTCTTTCTGAAAACTGCTTTTGAAACTCTGGTTCTCGAAAACTATTTCTAAAATCTGGTTTCTGAAAACTGTGTTTTGAAAGTCTGAAAACTGTAAACTGCTCTATATCTGAAAAACCTTGAAGTATGAGGCTGTTACATATCGCCGTCCCCCATACACCTATATGTAGCCAGCAGTGCAAATCCATGACTTTGGGGCGTTAAGTATCGCCGTCCCCCAAAGCATGCCACTACCGTCCGAAAATGGTGGTCTTGGGGTGTTACGTATCGCCGTGCCCCAAGCCACAAAACTAGAACTGGGGGTGCGGATCTATGCTACCACCCAAACTCTGAAACTAGGGTCTAGGGGCGTTACGTATCGCCGTCCCCTCAGTCCTCTACATGTGCACATGTCATATATCCGTCAATTCCATACTGTCTCAAGTTACATAGTGGGGTGAGTTTTTCCCTCATGCCCCGAAAAACTTAAAACTTATACTGAAAACATATCTTTTCCAAATCATTTCTCAAAACATGATAAATCATACATGATACAAAAGCGAAATTGGCTAACGCCCTATTTGCAGAAAATGTAAGTCTGATATTTAAAACTTAATAAATTTAGTTTGAGAAAAGAGGTACACTCATTGTGCTTGGAAACTGGATGAAACTATACTGCTCCATCAAAGAAGATTGTAACCCCTGCAATGGTCTATAGATGATAACTTGATTAGACTAGAAACTATGAAATAATTTTTGGAACTAGGTTAAACTACTAAATTCAAGTACGTGATATCGTAATTTGGTGTATCATATTTGTTCTAAGACGTAATATGTGCATACGAGCTGCTACGAGACCTTAAAAGTGGTCCATAACACGCTAAGGTTGAACTAAAGTGGTTACAAACTGATTCTAAGAATTTACGTGACACGCGTCGTGACACAAATCCTTTACGCGTCGTGACGCGAGGTAGTTTTCCAGGATTCTGCCTCTTTCTTCTCTAATTTCCATTTCTCCCGAAACAAAACCCTAACATTTCTATACTTACAATCCACACTCAAATCACCATATTACACTTAATTCCACATAAATTAAGTCATTATCTCATAAACACCCAACTTTTAATCCATTCCATATATATATATATATTCCATAAGATTAAACCCAACTCTTAACAATTTTCAACCCATATGGTTAATCACACAATTATTATCTAATTCATCATCACAACCCAACCACCGTTTCATAATCATCATCCAAACATCATTTTTGAACCATCATGCTTTTGAAATCTAACAATTAAATTTATGGGTAGAGTTTATTACATTATTTCTTGTTGTTGGAATCTTTCTTCATCCTTCATGGTTGTTTCTTTCTATTATTTATTCTTGCTTGATGAGTGGCCATTACCCATTGCTCCTTCTTCTTCCTTTCTTCATTTTCCTTTCCTCTTCTTGTCATTTTCTTTTCTTCTTCGTTTTCTTTTCTTCTTCTTTTCCTTTCTTCTTTTCACGGCTTCATCTTTCATTTTTTGTCTCTAAATTTTGTGAAATAAGGAATAGTGACTCTTTATATAGTGGGGTCATTTGAAATAAAGAATAGTGAAGAAAAATGGAGATTTTTGAGATTTTTTTCATTTGGGTCCAAAATTACTATTCATCCGAATTTTTATCTTACATTTTTGACTTACTTCTGATCCGAATTTGGAAAAATGTTCAACGAAAAATTCGTAGATCTCGATCTTATATTTTCGGCGATATAAAATTCATAAAAATTCGAGTTCATATGAAACAGTTACGCCCTAAATACCATGGGTTGTCCAAAGGAAATACTGTACAGTCTCGTCCCGGGACTTCGAGAAATTTACTGATTGCACCCAAAATCATCTCATGAGTATATATGAGTCTCAATATAATTTTATTCTATGTACCTTCGTCCCTTTCGTAACAATATAGTTGTATACAGTAGTAAATGTTGGGATGTATGCCCTAGTGCTACATGTGATGTAAACGGTTTCATGTGTTTTTGAAAAAAAACGAAGCATTATTCATTTATCAAATTATTTGTTTAATTTTCGCATATTATATATCTTCTTAAATACCCTAGATTACTTATGTACCTTCAGACTTAGTGTATGAGTGTCATATACAAGAGGATTTAAGTCTGAAGTTAGTAATCTTAAATAGTCCATAAAGAGCAAACAAAGCGGGTACTTTGTTTGTGGTTTATCTATAGCTGCGGTCTATTATATATTTGTATGACGATCTTAATCCGGATCGTCCATGTAGAGACATGAGAATGAAGGCACCTTGTATGATGCGATCATATAGGACTGGACCCAAATAGAAATGACATTCTTATAATATCCGTTAAGCAAAGAAAGTCATTTCAATCTACTTGATGGTCATATATGGATTGATCTTAATCTTGAGTGTACTACGAACTCCTGCATGGCAGGCTGTGTCATTTGATTTACAAAGGTGAGGTTGGTGTAGCAGTCCCGATCAATAGCTACGTACTTTGGTGGCACAGTTTGTTTTGTAGCTGGGAACATTTTACATAGACATGGAGTTCACCCATTCTTGCGAGAAGTAGATGAGTATCTTTCTTAAGGGTTGATTCGGTACTTGAACGATTTGAGCGCTCAAGTCTTTCTATTACGAACAGAAAGATTAATATTCATAATAGTTATGAATAAATCGTTCATTAGAGAATCAAGGTACTTAAGGTAAAAATAATTAGAGGGGTATAACGGAAATTATGACCCGGCTTTAATTACAAGATACTCGTGAAGGATCAATTCGTATGTAATGACTATATCGATGGACAACGACTTAGTTCGACTTAATATTTCATCTGCGGCAACAAGAGTGCAACTTCGAGTTTTTAGTGGAATAACCCGGAGTTAATAATTCGAAATATCTAATTAAGAGCTTAATTAATATTTCGAGATTATTGGAGCTCAGAACCGTGGGTCCATTTGGTCCCCGTGCTAGCTCGATTTACTATAGCGGATTTAATATAATTGGATAGTCTAATTATATACTCACAAAAGAATAAATATTATTAATATGATTAATAATATTAATTATGTCACACTTGAAACTATACATTAAAAGTTAATGTATGGTATTAATAATTATATGATAATTATTAAATATAAAATATTGAATTATATATATGATATAATTTAATAAGGCTAAGATTGTAATTTCTATATTATGGGTTTTGGAAACCCTTGATTTAATTTTGGAAGTAATGACTTTCAAAATATTAATAATATATTTAATTTGTAACATATATTGACTTTATGGAAAATAAATAATATTGTTACAAAATTAATGAAGAAATAAAGGGCATGGCCGAATTCCTTTATGTATAAGGAATAAGATTTGTTTATTTTGGAAAGAAAATTTAATCAAAAATCCTAGCCTTGGCCGAATTCCTTGGTGTATAAGGAATATGATTTGTTTATTTTGGAAACAAAAATTTAATCCAAAAATCCTAACCTTGGCTGAATTCTACCTTAGAGAGGGGATTGGTTCTTTTGTTTGAGTGAAACAAAATTGACCTAAGTATAAAAGGAAAACTTGATTTTCTTTTGAGTAGCTCTCTCATTCCAAACCCTAGCCACCTTATTCTTCTTCTTAATTCTCTCAAAAGTTGAGAAACAATTTTGAAGAACAAGAATAAGAAAAATATTATTAGTGTGTGATTTAATCTCTAAAACGTTTAGGGATTTGTTTGTGTGTGTAGCCCACACTACTTTCCGTTGGTAACGATTCATAGCTCGGAAGATCTTGTGGCATTAAACAAATCATCTTCTTCTTTATTCTTGTAAGTCACGGCATTGAGGAACAATAATACCTCATTGCCGAACTTCACTTGTTACAATCGGGGCTCGGTTTTGATTTGTTTTAATTTGGGTTTTAGGAAACACCTTGGGGAATTTTTGGGGATTTTGGAGTGGAAAAATCAAACCTAAAACGCTACAGCAGGTCACGCAAATCAGGGGTTGGTTTGGGTGCAGTTCGCATGTGTAACGGGTGTAAAACAGTCCAATAATTCACTGCAGTTCGGGGGCTGTTCGGGGACTGTTTCACGCGCATTCCTGGGCTGAGATCTTGTCCGAAACAGAAGCAAAACTTCAGTATAAGTGCTGGTTCCATTCGGCTTTAAGGAAGGGAAGATAAAAAAAATTTTCAAGGTCGATCCGTGTGCCTAATCGCTTTTGCTGCGCGAGGAAAGCGTTTTCTACAGTAAGAACTACCGGTCGTTACAACTTAAAAAAAAATAAAAGGCATTAATCCATTAATCTACACACACCGAATACATTTAGAAGATAATGCTAGGACATATCATCAACCCCAAAGAAGATTAAACCTTCACATGAAAGAAGTGGTAAAAACAGAGGTCCTTAAACTTCTCGATTTAGGCATTATCTACCCTATCTCTGATAGTAAGAGGGTAAGTCATACACAAGTTGTACCAAAAAAATCTGGAATTACTGTTGTAAAAAATGATAAGGGAGAATTAATCCCAACTCGCATCCCATCTAGTTTGTGTATGTGCATTGATTTTAGAAAACTAAATGGCGCAACTAGAAAAGATCATTTTCCTTTACCATTTCTTGACCAAATTTTGGAAAGAGTAGCTGGACATCTATACTATTATTTTCTTGATGGTTACTCGGGTTATTATCAGATTCCCATTGCTTTAGAAGACCAGGAAAAAACCACATCCACATGCCCCTTTGGAACATTTGCATTTAGGAAAAGGCCTTTTGGACTTTGTAATGTACCTGTAACATTCCAACGATGCATGTTAAGCATATTTAGTGACATGGTTGAACACTGTTTAGAGGTCTTTATGGATGATATAACTGCTTTTGGAAATTCATTTGATAATTTCTTGAATAATTTGGAAAATATTTTGAAAAAGTGTGAAGAAAAATTACTTATGTTAAACTGGGAAAAATACCATTTCATGACTATTTCAGGAATTGTTTTAGGTCACGTTGTGTCATCTAAATGTATTGAGGTTGACAAGGCAAAAATGAAAGTAATCTCTAAATTTCCATCACAAAAAACAATCAGGGAAATCCGTCATTTCTTAGGATATGTAGGATTTTATAGGAGGTTCATTAAAAAATTACTACCATATCCAGATCCTTATGTAACCTCATATTAAAAGATGCAACATTTGAATGGACAGAAGAATTTCAAAAATCATTCGAAAAAATTATCAATCTTTTGACTTATGCTCCTATTATGCAATCCCCTGATTAGTTATTGCCTTTTGAGCTAATGTGTGGTTCTAATGATTATGCAGTTGGTGCAGTGCTATGATAGAGAAAGGAAGGTAAGACACATGTAATATATTACGCAAGTAGAACTTTAAACAGTGCACAAATAAATTACACTACCACGGAAAAAGAAATACTTGCTGTAATATTTACATTAGATAAATTTCGATAATATTTAATTGGTTCTTCAAGCATTGTGTATTCTAATCATGCTGCTGTTAGATATTTGATGTCTAAACATGATGCAAAATCAAGATTAATACGGTGGATTTTGTTGCTTCAAGAATTGAATCTCACAATCAATGACAAGAAAGGGGCATAGAACGTGGTTGCAGATCATTTATCGAGACTCACAAATGAGTCATTAATTGATACAACTCCCATCAATGACTCCTTTCCCGATGAATTTTTATTCTCCGTAAACACAATGCCTTGGTATGCTAATATTGTCAATTTTCTTACAACATGAAAGATATTTCCAGACTAGAGCTAGCAAGACAGTGGGAAATTTTTGACTGAAGTCAAAATATTCTATTGGGATGATCCATATTTGTTTAAGTGTTTTCGACGATGCAACCCGGACAGTGAGATAAGTGGTGTTATTCAGTTTTGTCATTCAAAAGCACGTGGAGGTCATTTTTCATCTAAGAAAACCGCTGCTAAAATCTTGCAGTGTGGATTTTATTGGCCCACCATTTTTAAAGATACATACGCTTTCTACAAAACTTGCGAAAATTGTCAAAAGTTGGGATCCATTTCAAAAAGAAACATGATGCTTTTAAATCCCATCATTATTGTCGAAATCTTTGATTGTTGGGGGATAGATTTCATGGGCCAATTTCCTCCATCATTTGGATTTTTATATATTTTAGTTGCAGTCGATTATGTCATAAAATAGGTCGAGGCGATTCCTTGTCGGAACAATAATCACACAACTCTGATCAAATTTTTAAAAGAAAATATTTTAAGTTTATTTGGAATCCCTCGGGCCATTATAAGTGATGGAGGTAAATACTTTTGTAACAGACCATTTCAGTCCTTAATGAGAAAGTATGGATTCACACACAAAGTTTCCACCTCCAATCACCCTCAGATGAATGGTCAAGTTGAACTAGCGAATAGGGAAATTAAACAAATTTTAGAAAAAACGGTTAACCCAAATCGCAAAGATTGGTCTCTTCGACTAACTGATGCACTTTGGGTATACCGAACAGCTTTCAAAACGTCTTTGGGAATGTCACCCTATCGTTTATGGAAAACCTTGTAATTTGCCTGTAGAAATTAAGCATTAAGCATATTGTGCTATTAAAACATTCAATTCAAACCTTGAAAATGACAGTCACGAATGTAAATTACAATTAAATGAACTTGAAGAGTTAATGAATGATTCATATGAGAATACAAAAATTCTTAAAGCTAAAACTAAGGCTTTTCATGATATTCGAATTTCACGAAAAATATTTGAAGTTGGTCAAAAGGTTTTGCTTTATAATTCTCGTATTCATTTATTTCCTGGAAAATTGAAATCCAAATGGAGTGGCCCATTTATTGTGAAACATGTTTATCCATACGAGGCTATTGACATTGAGAATCCTATAGATGTTGATGTATTTAAATTGAATGGACAACGTCTGAAACCATTTTTGGAGTGTTCAAATTTTCAAGAGTCTTTTCTCCTTTCAAACCCAATATACCGTGATTGATGTAGATTCTTTTCTTTTCTTTTTAATATTTTTATAATTTCTATTTTTCTTAGTTTTACAGTAATTTTGTCTTTTTTCCACACCCCGGTTAAGCAGCTTAATATTAACATTGGGTTTCCTCAGAATTTACAATAGATTGCTGAGTATAATGATGAACACTTAAAAATACATATTTATTATACGAAAAATCAATCATTCAATACTCATAGTTTCACTAATCCCCTTAATTTGGCATAACTGTGAAATAATATTCTACATTATATTTTGTATATTTTTATTGTATATTTTTGTTATTTGGTAGGTAAAATACTTTCCGGAAGCTCGGTAGGAAAAACCAGACTTGGAAAAGGGCAAAAACAGAAAATCAGTAGGAGCGTCGCGACGCGCAAAGACTTGGCATCGCGACGCGCCCATGAAGACAAGAAGACCGCGAGCACTGACTAGAGCATCGCAACGCGCAGGGCTTTAGCATCGCGACGCCCTCAATTACCGACACATGTCAACAGTTGTCAACAACTGGCATCAGCATCGCGATGCGCCAAGATCCGGCGTCGCAGTGTGCAGACCTTATTTTTCTTATAAATTGAAGATTCCAACAGAAGAAATTTTCATACTTTCTTTTCGATTTCTCTATAGATTTTGGAAGAGAGTGTCTTGTATGTATATTTATTTAAGCTTTATATAATGTCTTTTTTCTTTCAGTAATAAAATTACGAGTGTTTTTAATTACAAAATGAGTAGCTAATTTCTTTTTGCTGGGGTAAAGGGTGAAGCTCTTATAATGAAAACTTAGATCAATCTCGCTTATATTATAATAAATAGATTATAATCTAATGATTAAAACTTGATTTAAATTTGGATTAGTTATTTACAAATCTTGTTACCGCCTATATGGCTGGTTTTATATGGCTACCGCCTGTATGGTTGGTTTTACATGTTTTGGCATAACTAAGTACCTAACTGGACTTGTTATCGATAGAAATGAACACCACCTAAATGGTTAGTTTTATATGTTTTGGCATAATTAATTCCTGGGATAAATTAATTGGGTAACAAGAACGATTTATATATTATAATAAAGTGAGATTTCTAGATTTGGAATATTAAAAGTGGATCCCCTAACTCTTGTATTTTTTTATTAGTGCTTATTGACCTAAAAGTTTCCAACTACTTCAACAAATCAAATATTTTTCTTTTCGCTCTACTTATCATTCTATTTTACTAAATCTATTCCCTATGGATCGACCCGGACTTACCAGGTATTTTATTACTTCGACACTCTTACATTTGGGAGTAAAGAACCATTTTTTGAGCCTGTCATATAGCGTTTCTCACTGTCATACTATAAAGGTCAAACCTGTAATAAGCTCACTTTGCTTTTTCTGCACAAACCATTTGCACATTTTATGAACGATTCATAACGAAAACTCAATCAAGTTCAAAACTTGATCGTAGTAAGTTATGAACAATCTTAGATTTATGATTTAATGCTAACTTCCGGATTCGATATCAAATATCACTCCCACTGTAAGTTATAGCATAACTTTCTTCAATAAGAAAACAACAGAACCATTAAGTATCAAATACTTCGCAAATGATTCTGACATCATATTGGACTTATATGGAAGATGTCTAAGAGTCTTTTCATCTTATTAATTATGTAGTTCCATTTATAGTTTACCACTCTCACATTTGACTTCAATAAGTCAAGTCCTTTATACAATTGTCAACATCCGATATTACACATCAAATAATAAAATAATTTTATTACTCGAGTTCTTAGAAAAGATATTCTATCAAATAGAATACAATATTTTATTAAATAGAATAAATGATAAACTTTTACTTGTACCTCCGAGGCACAAAAACTTTAAATTATATAACCATTATACAAAAGAAAGATTCAAATCTCAAACTGTTCAAGATTTGGATTTTCTACTTATACATATCATATACATAACTATAGAAACTAAGGGAACATTAATTAAAAGGATGAATTAGTGTTACTGGAGCATATTCCCAAGAGTATTGAAAACTAATTCGGTAACACTCAATATCAAATGAATCAAATCATATAAGATTTGATTTCTCTCATTAACCAATTCCATCACGATGGAATCGTAGACGAATAATATTGAGTAAGAATCATATTCATTGATTAATCTTAGAACTAATTGCCATAAATTCATATGTTTGATCGTAACACATCTTTGAACAATTCAAAGACTCACGGTGAATTTTAAAGATATATTTTCAAAATTTCTGATAGAATATCTTTGAACCAGTCAAAATATATTATACGCTTTTCATCATAAACATATAACTAAGTCATGACAATTCATTCACTAAGTTACTAAGTAAAGAAAACTACCTTAAGCAATTTATAATTCATTAAACCACATATATATAATATATCAGTTTAATAAATCTTGTGGTCCAATGATAATCATTGGTTAAATGAGATTTAATCACATTCCCAAATACAATATTCATTAAATGGATAAGGATATGTGGTGTGATCTCGTATCAGATCATCATTTGCTATACGGAATAAGCATCTAATGCTTAAGTGATAAAATCTCATAAAGCATTGTTCTAAGTTATTTACTTAACCAAATATTTTTTTTAATGTTTATCTATTCGTCAATGACACTACTAGTCGTTTAAAAATATGTAACAACTGTTTATAAAAAACAAGTAACTATCCAATAGTCCCAAGTTCTAATATCAATTATCAAAACAATCATTAAATAATATTTTAAATAACTAGACGGGAGATCTGATATCCAATATCTATAGTTATCGTGTTGTGAAAATCGATATTTTCTACACACAACTATACACATCTCATTTCTTTAGCTTTATAATTTGCCTTCAACTATTCACAATAATTGCAAATAATTAATTAGCAAAACAGTGTAGGACACGTGACCTCTAAAGGTCACGAAAGCCAAGAAACATCATTATCAGATAAACAAATACCTAATGGGTTTTTTTAATGCCAATAAAGAATCTCGAGACATGAACCAATTCATGTCAATCTTTACTGTATAAGAAACTATTCTCTCTGGAGGATTATATCCTAGCCTACTCTAATCTAGAACATATTTTAGAAAAATGCAACCATAAGTGAAGTCATAAAACATTTATAAAATATGCATGTGGTGGATTAAAAGTTTAATTCTATCTACATAATAGAATAAGAAAACATAAGCAGCAATTTTCATAATATTACACACTGCCTTAGTTATGGATTTTTAACCCAACAGTGCCTCTTACTACTTTACGTAATACCGTAATCCTCAACGGAAAATGAGAATTCAATAATTAAATCGAATTTCATAATGGGATATGGACCCCATGAATATGTTTCGACTCATAACTTTGGCACGTTCTCGCCTATGTATGTTCACAAGTAGATAACTCATTGTCAATCACACTCACTGTGACTCTTGATTTTGGTCTTGACCGTTTCTCATTGTGACAACTTTGGCATGTTCACATGAGGCGTATCAAGGCTTCACTTGTCAATGACAAACTCAAGCTACCGATGTAGTCCATACAACTTTGGCACGTTCAGGAATCCACTTTCACTTGAATTTGTCTAATATCAAATAAATATCTGATACAAATAAATTTCCATCGACTATACTCTCACAGCTTTGGCATATTCTCGGATATAGCCATAAAAATTTATTTATATCCGCATTGACAAGACAGACCATGAAACTGTTGGGATGTATGCTCTAGAGCTACATGTAATGTAGACGACTTTATATGTTTTGAAATAAAATGATGCATTATTCATTTATCAAAATGTTTGTTTAATTTTTGCATATTATAAATTATCTTGAGTACCCTAGATTACTTATGTGCCTTCAGAATTAGTGTATGAATGTCATACATAAGAGGATTTAAGTCTGAAGTTAGTAATCTTAAACAGTCCATAGAGAGTAAACAAAGTGGGTAATTTGTTTGTGGTTTATCTATAGCTGCGGTCCATTCTATATTTGTATGGCGACCTTAATCCGGGATCGTCCATTTAGAGACATGAGAATATAGACACCTTGTATGATGTGATCATATAGGACTGGACCAGATGGAAATGACTTTCTTATAATATCGATTAAGCAAAACAAATTATTTCGATATACTAGATGGTCATATATGGATTGATCTTAAACCTGAGTGTACTATGAATTCCTGCTACGTACTTTGGGGGCATAGTCTATTGCGTAGCTATGAACGTTTTACATAGATATGGTGTTCACTCCTTCTTGCGGGAAGTAGATGAGTATCTTTCTTAAGGGTTGATTCGGTACTTGAATGGTTTGAGTGCTCAAGTCTTTCTATTACGAATAGAATAATTAAAATTCATAATGGTTATGAATAAATCGTTCATTAGAGAATCAATGGCACTTAAGGTATAAATAATTAGAGGGGTATAACGGATATTATGACCCGACTCTAATTACGAGATACTCATGAATGGTCAATTCGTATGTAGTGACTATATCGATGGACACCGACTTGGTTTGGCTTAATATATCATCTGTGGCAATGAGAGTGCAACTTCGGGTTTTTAGTGGAATTACCTAGAGTCAATAATTTGAAATATTTAAATAAGAGCTTAATTAATATTTCGAGATTATTGGAGCTCGGAACCGTATGTCCATTTGGTCCCCGTGCTACCTCGATATACTATAGCGGATTTAGTATAATTGGATAGTCCAATTATATACATACAAATGTATAAATATTATTAATAATATTATTTATATGATTAATAATATTATTTTGTCACACTTGAAACTTTATATTAAAAGTTAATATATGGTTTTGTTAAATATATGATATTTATACACATGTATTAAATTATATAAGATATAATTTAATGTAAGGTCAAATTAGGAATTTCAAATTTACTTAAATAAAAGGGTGAATTTGGAATTTCCAAATTTTATGGGTTTTAGAAACCATTGGCATTATTTTGAAAGTTACATCTTTTGAATGGGTGTTTATTTTTCAATTTTGTAACATATATTTTCTTTAATGGAAAGTAAATACAATTGTTACAAAATTAATGAAAAATATATGTTATGGCCGAATTTGAGAAGGGAGGAAAATGGA